>JAHWXV010554270.1:0-12298 GCA_024586415.1 Phrixothrix hirtus | reverse complement strand
TTGTTCATTTTCTTGCAAACACATATTAATCCTTTTGAAGAAATTCCTTTGGACACTTCGTAACATTTCTGGTGTCACACTTTGGAAAGCATTTATTATTATTTCACGCATATTGTCAACAGTAGTAGACGGCACCGAATAAACAGCTTCCTTTACATATCCCCATAAAGAGTAATCGAGTTTAGTTAGATCTGGTGAACGATTAGGCCATTTCTACTGATCCTTCTGTCTCGATAAGCATCGTTTAAAAAGTCGCTTACTGTTCTTGAATAGTGGCCAGGTGCAACATCATGTTGCAACCACACCCGTTGAAAAAGCACTTGCGGGATATTTTCCAATAAACCAGGGAGAACGTTTTGTAGAAAGTCTAAATATGTTGGTCCGTTCAGACTTCTTTTAAAAAAGTTGGGACCGATAATGTGCTCACCAAGAATACCTCTACAAACATTGATACTCCATCTATGCTGATGATAAACTTCTCTAAAGAAATGGCGATTTTCAAAATTATGGCGGTTAACCGAACCACTTCTATAGAAAGTGGCTGCGTCAGAAAACAAAATTCTATCAAAAAATCCTGATCTTCCTATATTTTGCCTCTAGCCCAATTACAAAAAGTCATTTTTCTTTGAAAATCATCATCCATCAGTTCTTGATGTAGCTGAATATGATACGAGTAGGCATGATATTTATATTTTTAAATATTCGTCCAGCAGATCTTTTCCTTACACCTGTTGCTACGCTTATGTCACGTTGGCTGCAGTGGGGATTTTCTACAACTTGTAAAAGGACAGTTAATTCGTTTTCTTCGTGTGATACCGTCTTTGCTCTAGTCTGTTTTGTATACGCATCATTTCCAGTTTCTATGAATCGATTCAATAACTTTGTGAAAGTCTTTGGGTCAGGCGTTCTTTTGTTGGGATAACGTTGGTGATATATCCGACTCGCTAAAAAACAATTTCGTTCGGCCTCGTCCAGTATAAAGATCAAATTCACAAGTTCATATTTAGTAAAATTCATTTTTACTTCAAAGCACTAAGGTTATAAATAAATATTAGCAAACTAATACGTTCACAATAATAGAAAACAATATTTTACAAGTTGAACAAATGCATATTATCTATGGCACCTTGATTAGGAAAACATGTCTTGAAGATAGGTGCATTCTTTGAGCATGGTAACTAAATTTTATTAAATATTTCGAAAATAACTTAAGATAGGTATAGGGAACCTCCATATCAGTCGACGGAGAATTTAATTTTTCATCAGATCCTGAAATAATATATAGGGTGTTCTATTTGAGAAAATTGACAAAACTGTGTCTGAAGTTTTCTATCTTTAAAAATTAATTTTGGATACCCTGTATGCAATAAGGCCACGGAATTTGAACAGGAATATCTCCAAACCTTCAGGAATAGCTACTTATAGTAAAATTTGTTAAAATTCATATTTGTGTATGTGGTGATTTTTTAATGAGAGGACGACACTTGTAGTTTATTTTACAAAAAAATTCATATCTTTAAAACAACTAACTGAATAGCACTACGATTTATAATATGAATAACGATCATTTAAAATCATACCAAAGAGCAAAACTATATAGGGTGTTCTATTTAAAAAAATTAGCTTCTCTGTGTCTCCTTTTTCTAGAACATCCTGTATAATCAGAAATAATTTTAGAAAATGTCCATTTATCTCATAAACACTTTGTGAAAATTTCAAATCTCTAACTGTAATAGCACCGGAGCTATGGAAGTCCGACGCAATAATGCCCCGACCTGTATAATTAATATACGATCTACAACATTATGCATTATATATTATACATTATGCATTCAAGGATAAGGTTTTAGGGAGAAGGTTATCACCAAGATATATTAACAATTTGAAAAAGATTAATTTAATTGTATTAACTAACTAATTGTTCCATTTATTAATTTTTTTACCTATATCAGATATCTTGTTTTAGTCTATTCTATGAAATAATTCAATTGTATTAAAATTAATTGCCAAAGTGTTAGTGAATACAACTTTTTATACAGCTCTTATAAATTTTAAATTTTTGAAAAACTCAATTAGTTTATTCTAAACTAAAAAACTTAACCAGAAATTTACAATGAGTCACAAAACTTTAATATTCTTATATTTACTAGGGCAATTCAAGGTTCATCTGGAATTTATCTTTTTGCAATACACTTAGTTATGACAACAACTAAATTCAGGCGAAAAGAAAACCTTGTAACCTTTGTTATGCAGCCTGGTGTTTTTATCTTGATAGTCATCAGTGATATTACAAGATATACAAGCCTGTCATATTGGATATGGAACAAATGTTTGGGGAAAGAAAACATAAAACCGACAGAAATTATACAAAGACTACATGAATAACATCAAAAAAACACGCTTACGCGTTTCATTGCATATGAGCGGCGCAATCAATTCTCTGAAGGTCATGAAGACACCAAATATGCAGCATAATCACGTGCGACAAACACCTTTAACCGTATCAAACAGTCGACGCGTTGAAAAGCTAACTTATTATGCCACTATCATGGCCATCAGTATAGGAACTGCTCAAAGAATTACCCTCGACCACCTAGAAATCAATTCCACAAAGATTATGCTACATAAATTTCAAAGATATCAACTTTAGATTCAAAGGTTTACTGTGTTTCTGCGACTTCCATTTATTTGCGCCATTTTAAGTTAAAAAGTAACGATCTTCTCGAATGAATAATGACGCGATAAAACTTGGAGATATTATTTCACGTCGAAGTCAAACATTCCCAATATGGAATGCCATCACAAAGGTTCTCCGCCGTTCAAAAATTCAAGAGCATTCGTCCAGCCGGAAAAATTGTAACTTCAAGGTTTTGGGACTTACACAGATTGACTTCTTCAGATTTTCCATATGAACAAACCATAAATACAGAATATTACAGTAATTCAGTAAAAGATTAAGTACAAGAACTGGCATAGAAAACTTTCTAAAGAAATCACTTTGTTCTATAACAACGCAAGATCGCATACGCCAGATTTAACAACTACAGTATTAAACACAATAGGTTGAGAAAACATGCCACACTCTTCTTAATGTTCGAATCCATTCTCAAATGTTTGCCACCTATTTAGACGTTTAAATCAATTTCTTGAAAACGTAACTAATACAAAATCAACGTACGCTGTAGACCAGTGGCTTGAAGTCTGCGTAACTTCAAACTATTTGCACTTACATATTTATTTTGAGTTAGGAGTAAATGTAACAAAATTTTATAAGATAAACTGTAATTAGAGCAATTTAATTTAGTCTGCTCTACGCAAAACTCATTAAACTAATTCGGTAGGCAGTTAAAAAGAAAAGGGAAGATACTATTTGTTTATGTAAAAGCTAACCTATACAGTTTAAAAATTGTACTGCATAGTAGCATTGACGCAAGAATCGGGAAAGTTGTTATAATCAGTAATTTGTATAAATAGTGAAAAAGATGTAATTAAATATTTTTAATCGATTTAATACTTAATCAAACACGACGACCTGGTGCAGTTTTTGATTTGTTTAGTTAATTTTAATTCAATTCAATGAAGAAGTGAAAGCAAAATAAACATTTTCACAATAGTGTTAACCTATACGATAAATTATATAAGTTTTTTTTGTTTGTATACGTGTTTATTTAGTTTTATTTATTAAACATTTTAAGATCAGGACAATAGTTGTATTAATTGATTCATTTTTTTTTCACATATAAAAATCGATATATCCGATTTAGATTAATTCCGGTGAAACCTAAAAAATTGCTAAATATGCAACTGAAATCGTTAATATAATAAATTAATAATTAAGTGAATTAGTGTGATAATTACCGTAAGTACTACCATCTGTTATATTGCATATTAATGTAGAAATTAGTAGTTATTAATTATTGTGATTTGAGGAGGTTGTATGACTGTTTATTACCGTAAATTTTTAAGTAATTATAAATTATATTGTAGATGCATGTGAGATGCTTTAGCATTAATAGCAGTAGTTAAATATACATATATATGATTGCTTGTGTGATTGGTATCAATAATGATTGATTGCATAGAATACCTATAACCCTTTGGACGTGTACTGCGGTCACGGTGTGCCCTAGTACCGCGAAGCCCTCTGAGATGTCTGCGGGAGCTTGGAGGTTGTTATTGACTTTCTGCGGGAGTCATAGCATTTCGCTCGCGGTACATAGAAATTGGTGCCTGATTTAGGGATTTTGTAGGCTGTTTGCTATCTGGACTTCTGCGGAGTGTCAGGCTAATTGAGGCAGTAGTGCTACCATAGTTCTATATTTTGTAGGCTGTTTGCTATCTAAGGCGTCTGCGGTGTCTTAGGCTAATTGAAGCGGCAGTTCTACCATAGTTCTATATTTTGTAGGCTGCGGAGGGTCATGCTAATTGAAGCGGCAGTGCTACCATAGTTCTTATTCATTGTAGGTTGTGTGCTGTCTGCGGTGCCTTAGGGTAATTGAGGCCACAGTGCTAGCTATTTACCATTTATAATCGCTTTGCTAACACAATGTTAGTACCTGTTTGAGGATATCATGCACTAGGATATGAATATGAAAATGAATCTGAGTGTCAGTAATATCGCTTTTAATAGTTATTACTGACATTGTTGCTAACGACACTAATATTGCTATTATGACGACTAAATGATTATTGCTATTATTACTTCGAGTACTGCTGATTGAGAGAAATGTAATGAGTTATAATTATAGATGATATCTCAGATCGCAGTGCTCCTTGTGTTTTTCTTTAAATTATAGACAAGATATTAGGATACCCAACTTCTTGTTTACGGCCAGAACGCGTTAGCATTTCCGATAAAAGGTAAGTCCACGATTGTATCAATCCTACAGAAATCATTGTTAATTCTTCCATTAGGGTGATAAATCGTACTCTAAAATATCAATTAAATTATTTATGGTCAATCGAACTCTTACAACAGAAAGGTGCTTTTAAATAACACAAAAACTTAGTTTAAAAGCTTTATTGAGTAATTCAGTTGCTAGTGACTATAAAAACTGGTTTAAAAATTGTGTTCTGTAGCTTCTATAGAATAATATCTATATAACGATTTTCGTACATTTTCAAATTTATATTAAGATGAAATGTATTTTCATTTACCAATTAATTATTACTTCTACCTATTTATTTAAAAATAATGCGTTTTCACCTTCTTTTGGCTAATTAATAACATTATGTTTGAATTTAAGGTCTACGTGACATTCTATAGGCGGCTACTCGTATTCGTAGAATTGATACGGCACATATGTTGCCTAGCCCGGTAAATGCATGAATCTTCTTGGAATTTATACATTTGGCAACAGTCGTTTTACTATTAATTAATATGATAGTTTAAATGATTTTTGACTCGGTATCTTATTTATATTTGGCTTTAATTAGGTATTTTATATAACTAATTTGAATATTACATTTTGATAACGGTTTACATTATAAACATTTATAAATTTATTATTATTATACAGATAAACAGTTATATTGTTGAACAGATTGTTTTTAATCAATAACGCGAAAATTGTTTGTCGCGGTTCCTATTTTAACGGAATTGGCACTTTTATCGTCCCGTTTCAGAAGTCGATGCGGACGTTACTAGATAATTAATAATACCGGAAGCGGCTTCTAATAGCGGCGTCACGTAAGGATTTAATTATTTATTCACTCATTTTCGTATATCACACATTAGGGTAATTCACATCTTTAATGGTGTTATGTTTTCGTTATTTCATGGTTTACGTTTAATTATTATTTAATTTGTATATTATTAGTTATTTACAATGCATTAGTTTTGACATTATACTAGGGGCAAATTATTAACAATTTCATCTTCATATTCTATTATTGTCTTCAATATTTTATTAATTTGCGACGTTTCAATTCGTAGTGAAAAGTACATGGGGAAGACAAAGAATTTGCATTCCACTCGGTGATAGCTGAGCCGTGCGGTGGTGGTTCTTAACAAGGTTTTCAGTAACTTTGTAGGCTCTCATTTCGTCTGGCTTGGCGGTCGGTATGTTGGTAAAATAATTAGTTAACGGTAAACGTTGTTTGTGCAAATGACATCGTTCGGACTTCGGTTATGAAACGAACTTCGCCAAAAGTTAATTAATGATAGTTTCGGTTTTTGCCGGTATTAAAAAGCTAGGTAATAGTAACAATTTATTTACAGAAATTAAATGGTAATTGGAACATAAATTAAATCAAAGTAAGACTAGTTCAATAATGGAAAATAAACTATTTACTATTTATTATAATTTGTATGGGGCTTATACGACTACAATGATTCGAAATTGCTACGGGATTGGAACAAACGGCGGGCGTAGCGTTTCCTGATTCATCCAAATCCTGCTCTTCTGGTATATTCTGAATACAAGAGTCGGCAGTATGCTTTGGGATCTGAGCACGAGCGCATCGCTCTTTGCAGATTGATACTTAGCAACTCATCTGCAAATGATGGGATATTTTATATGTCGGACAGCGTAATTGTGCGCCCGCTATCGATACAATTCAACGCACAACGACATTGACGGACGCTTCACGTCGTTTACAAATTGTTATAGAGCAACTTGTTTGCAATCGACCTAAAAGGCGGTCTCGTTGTTGATTTGGCGGTAGTAACACCAGAAACACTCAGTTACGGGGATCCCCGAGGTTATATTGTTCTCGACTCGGTCTGTCTTTGTTACAGAGCAACAAAGGAATAAGACCTCGTTCTATAATCTATGCATACATATCTCTAGCATACGGCGTCTTCTAACGGTTTGTTAATATGAACGGCAGTCAGGATTTCAACAGCCTTGACGAGTCCAAAAGACGTTGTGTCAAGATTGCTGTAAAATATAATAACAAAATAGCTTGATTTTACAGAAAAGCTTTTACAGTATTTGCACTAGGCAATATCTCGTACAGAGTTTCATACGAAGACCGATTTACAACTCGTGAAAGGATTTCAACACTCTTGACGAGTCCAGAAGACGTTGTGTCAGGATTGCTGTAAAATATAATAACAAAATAGCTTGATTTTATAGAAAAGCTTTTACAGTATTTGCACTGGGAAATATCCCGTACAGAGTTTCATACGAAGACTGATTTACAACTCGTGAAAGCGTCTTATTTATACTTAAATTTGTATTCAGGTTCTTTGTTCAGCAAACCTAAATTGGGACGGTTTTCTCTATCTGCTATCTTATCAATATGGATAACAATTACATGTCCTTTAACCAATTCGTTTGCATAACATGGCACAATATTTCGCAACAACTTATAATTAGTTTTTACTAATTAATTAATATTTAAATCATCTGAGATTGTTGCTTATATTTATTACTATTCATTATCAAAACAATCTTGACTGATTTCGGACGGTAACTGGTTATGTAATCTTTATTAATTAGCTTATAGCATTTTTATAACAGCTTTTAATTACGCAGTTTTTCTATTTGTAATTTAAAATAAAATTGTACACTCACGCACGATATTCAACACTTTCTTAAAGTTTGTTCTGTCTTTAATTTAGTCTTAATAATTATAATTCCGGAATCACTAATATAGCGAAAGCCTATAGAATTCTCGAAATTTCATTAAATCGTTAAATCGTGTTTCGCATTATTCTCACATTTCGCGGGAAACATTACAAATTATCTATGCCGTTATAAAAAATACCACAAAAGCAAATATTAAAGTAACTATAATTGTATTTATATTTACGCAAACGTTCAGGTATTCATAATAAAATTAGACTTTCGGGTATAAACTATATAACTTTTATTAAATTAATATATGTTACGAAAGCAATGTTCCCTTTTTCAATATTAAATATTAAAATTTGTTAAAATTGACAGATAAATAATGAAATTAAAAACTAATTATACAACTTAAAACTCATGTAATACCAGGCGATATACCCTATTTGATCTTATACCTTCATCTTGTCTGTTAAAATTGTTAAAATGTTTATAAATTTGGTTTGGTTTTTGTTGAAGGCGAGGTTAATACTCTTGATAATACTTCGATTTTATTAAATTCGATATCGTGTTGTAAATTTTCTAAAGTGTGTTCAGCTTCATCAGATTTTAAGGGCTGATTAGTTTGCAACAACAATGATGCTCCTTCCTTCTGCTGATGAAGCTGGGTTTTATTTGAGTGACATAATCGTTACTACAATAATAGCTCAATTTAGAAACGTGATAAGCTAATAAAAGTACAAATAGGATTCTTTGCTAATCTTAAAAACCGATTAATTTTGTTGGTAGATTTAAAACTAGTTCTAATGCCAAACTGATTCAAAATTCTTTCAGTGGCCAAATTTATATAAGGGAAATAAATAATACTTATAGTAATTAAAACTTGAGTATTATTAGAACCTCTTTTTCGATGAATAACGATTTAATTGTAAATATTATCTTAAGTTATCCAATTCATTATCCAGATTAGAGCCGTTACAAATTCTTCATACCCTATAAACTAAAGTTTTAACATTACCAAATTTTTGACTTGGATAATAATTGGAAAGCTTATTAGATACATATTGGTATCAGTTGGTTTACGGTATAAACTAAAACAAAAAAACTTAGATTAAAATTCTTAGAAACTGGAACATCTAAGGAAGGTTAACTTCCAATAGCTTCCAACTCCATAGCAAACTGAATATTTGGATGGATACTATTTATCATGTTTAAAAATTCAAGAAGAGAATCCTTTCCATAGCTTTAAATAGGGCTCAAAACAGTTTTTTAGGTGCCATAACATTAAATTTTTCTATATAAAAATTAGTAATTACTGGACTTTATGGAATTCCCATGGCAATATCACATATCTGCTTATAAAATTCATAATTTCATTGTAAATGTGAATCTTTAGGCAATGATTAAATAGGTTCGTCAAATCCTTCGGAAAAATATTATTAATATATTTGAAAGTTTCATTTAGTGGGACTTTAGTAAAAAAAAAGAAGTAAATGCTTATATTTTGATGCCGTTGACGTTTCGTCAAAAGGTGGTAGCTTTGTTGCGACTCCCAAACTAGTGCCTAGTGAGAACATAATTTTTAATGCAATAAGACGTGTGCCAGTTGTTGATGCGAAACTTACAATACATGATTCTGTTATAATTTTGCACAAAGCTATTTACTCCCAGATAAGTAAAAATGTGAGAGTTTTCTTATATACTTAGAACTAATTGATTTAACTATTTCATTTATATATAGAGAGGGTCCCCAATTTATTTAGGGAAACTTCTATAGCCAATAGAGGACGTAAAAATAAATAGAAACCTCTATGTCAACCTGAATCCGAAACTGTATCGTTTCAGGGATACACGGAGTTCAAAATTAATATTTTCGAAAACATTTAGCCTTTTGTCATAAAATTTGGTACAGTTTCTTTTATTATACAGATAAATTTCTGCATAAAACATCACTTTAATAGGTCGCACAAGTGACGTGTAACAGCTGCTACCATAAAATTTTTTTAAAAGTAATGTCACTGCCTAAATTTATATTGATGCTATTATTCAAAATTCTAGTTATTTTACTAAACTAAAGAATTCTTGTCATTTTTTCACAAAGTCAGTCGTTTTAGTACCAATCGACACTTTTTTAAATCAATGTCGCTCACGCTTTTCAATAAGAACGCGTTGAAAGTCAAGTAAATAATATGATACGTATGATGCATTGAAAGTTTAATATTTATGTACTTTTTTCTACGCCCTTATTTCATATTTACTTAGCAAATGTGTTTATTCAATTATTTCACGCCTTTTTGTGGCAGTCCAATGTTTTAACCTTTTTTGGTTTTCAGGTAATGATGTCGTCAACGATTTTTTTAAATAGCAGTATACATTTATTATTATGGGATTGTGTAGGGCATTATATTCTCTTTTTCACTCATGGTTTGCTTTCGTACCCTTACAAAAGAAAATTTTCACGAAAACCAGAACCAAAACGCTTTCTGCTGGATTTGCTAATTTTAAAAACAATACGTAGTCGTCTCCGAGAAGTAAAACTTTTTTTCCTTCGACGTTTAGAAGTTGTATTAAAAATATTTCTAAAGTAATTACTTTGTCTTAGTAATAAAATTATGAATGAATTGACTGAAGCTATGGGAATAGATCTCCTAATGATGATTGGATATGGTGATCGTCAAATGACTCAAACAAAAGTATGTGAATTATTTGATCAAGTTCATCCTGATTGGCTTCCCATAAATCAGTCAACGGTCAGTAGAACTCTTCGGAGACTTTTGAGAACCGGAACTGTAAAGGATGGATCGAGAGGAGAAAGAAACAGGATTGCAACTAATGACAAAAACAATTTGAGTGTTTACTAGAAGTAATGGGAAATCCGCGTACATCATTGTCGCAAATTGCATTACATTAAAATCTGAATGAAACATCTGTCAGACGAATTTTGAAACGAAATAAATTCTTCTCATATAAACCACAGCTAGTGCAAGAACTCGAACCTGAAGACTTTCACAGACGAATTGAATTTTGTCAGCTGATGATAGAACGGTACAATAATTATTTGTGGTTTCTATACAATATATTATTTTCTAACGAAGCTACATTATGTTTAAATGGCTGTGCTAATAAGCAAAACTGTAGGTTCTGATCACAAGAAAATCCGAGGTGGATTTTGGATTATTATACTCAACGGCCTGCGAAAATATACGTTTGGGTAGGTATTATTTGAAAAACTATCGTTGGATCATTTTTTACCGACGATACTTTAAACGGCGATCGTTATTTGTTCTTACTTCAAAATAAAATTGTTCCTGCTTTAATAAATTGATTTCCCAATAAAGGACATCTGGGAATATGTAGTGAACAAACATCGTTGCAGCAGGACGGCACCCCTCCCTAGTTTACTTTAGACGTAAGACACTATTTAGATACTCTGTTTACTAACAGTTGTATAGGAAGAGAGTGAGCTATTGACTGGCCCCCTCGGTCGCCCAAATTATCTCCTCTTAATTTATTTATGAAGTGATCTAAAATTGAAGGTACATCGCAACCACCCTAATGATATAGACGAATTTAAATTTCGGATTAGGGAACAAATTGTAAAAATATGTGAAGAATGGTTAAGAAGCTACATCCATAACTTTATATCCCGCTTTCATCACTGCCTAACAGTCAATTGGCAGCACCTTATTTAAAAGCACAATAAACTTTGTTTTTACATTTTTTTTTAAATTAATAATTACCTATACTTTTTTTAAATCAATTGTAGTCTTAGCATGTTACAAATTCTCTCGTGTAAGGTTGCAAAAGCAAACACTAATTGAAAATGGATAAAGTCCAGGCAAAAGCGTAGTTTTTGGTTTTCTTAAAAATCTTCTAATGCAAAGATACAAAAGCAAACAATGATTGAAAATACAATAAAATCCTCTACATAATCCCATAATAGTAGATAGGCAAGGGGCGTACGGCAACGGAAGTGGGTAGGGCAACAAGGCAACAAGTGGGCCCCAAGATGGCCGCCGAGTTGGTGGAGGGGCTTAGGCCTAGGTGTTGAAGTGTACTGAAGTCCTAGATGCAGAAATGGGGCCCCGGACTCTGCCCCAGCGGTAGACAGGGGCCCCAAGATGGCCGTCAGAGTTAGTTGAGGGAGCACAGCCCCAGGTGCAGGCTCAGCCACGTGGGGACGCATAAATCACATGACAAGATGTCTGACAGAGAATGGATCCCAATATGGATGTCAAAGAATGGGACTTAAGATGGCGCCTAGGCCATAGCGCTAGCTAATGGATTGGGGAAAAGTTGCCAACCTAGTTCCAAAATGGCGTAGGATCTATTACCAACTTAAATGTAATTCCAAAATGGCGGCAGATTCAAATTTGAATTTTCCCCGCCATTTCTAACTTAGAAAAATTTTCCAAGATGATTTTTAGATTTAAATAAGGCAGTTAGAATGCAAATTCAAATTCAAATTTCCCCACGTCATTACTCGCGCGCCATCTATGAATGTGGCGACTAAGTTCATATTAAAGGTTAGGTTTGCGACTTGACTACGCCATCTGTGAGTGTAGCGATGTACTTCATATTAAAGATTAGGTTTGAGACTTAACCATATATCTTTTGTCGGGGCGCAGAAACGTACTTATGCTACTCTAAATAAAATTAATATTTTTATTTGAGAATAAATGCACTTTTACTTAAAATTAACAGATATCGCAGGCGGCCAAGAAGTTTACAAAGGAAACCGTATGCGAAGACGTTAAATTTGAAGTCGGCGGCTCTCTAGCTGT
>JAHWXV010554237.1:0-13051 GCA_024586415.1 Phrixothrix hirtus | reverse complement strand
ACAGACTCACCAAACTTTTCTCTCAATAACTCCATAGTGCCATTGGCAACATATGGTGTTGCACCATCTTGTTGAAAGAACATGTCTTGCAAATTCATTTTATTCAATTTTGACCACAAAAAATCCGGTAACATTGATCGATAACGCTCACCAGTCACTATTACTGCATCGCCATTTGAATCTTCAAAAAAATTGGTCCGATGATGCCACCATGCCATATACCACACCAAACAGTAACTTTTGCTGGATGCAAAGACTTCTCGTGAATCTGTAGTGGATTATTTTCACACCAAAAACGACAAATGTGTTTGTTAACAAAACCACTTAACCAAAAATGAGATTCATCTGAAAAGGTAAGGTTTTTGGAAAAATCAGGATAAATTTCAAGTTGATCAAGAGGCCAATCAGCAAACACACAACGCTTATGATGGTCACGTGGCTTTAGTTTTGGGTCAACAAAATCTTATATGGATGCAAACCCAAATCATTTCTCAAAATACGCCAAGTTATCATCCTTGAAAGGCCAAGTTCTTGAGCACGTCGATTTATCGACAGATTTGCATCTTCTGTAACACTTGCACTTACAGCATCAATATTCTCTTGATTTCTTGCGTTTCATTGTCTTACTGGTATTCTGGTATCGTATAAAGCAAACACAGAGGTACGATTATGTGGACCAAAATCTTCACGAAGCTCACGTTGAGTTTGAACAAAAAAACGATTATTTTTATAAATTTTTGGATAATAACCAAACGTTGTTGAAGCGTGTATTTTGTCATGATGAATTGTGAAACTATACTAAAAGCAAGTGACAGTTAGTGAGATTTTTACAATTTTAGATGTGGTTGCTATGATGTTTTAAAAACATATCGTTCCTATTGGGAAACTTTTTACTTCTTTTATGTAATTGGCAGGATCAAGTGAAATGCTAATTATCATGCAACTGATGAATTATTTGCATCCATTAAATATGAAATCATGTCGAATTTTTCTAGAAGATAGTAACCGACGTCCTGCGTGACGCATCAAAATTTGTACCATTTATGTCTTTATTACGTATTCAAATCTGCTATTTCGATTACTGTTTCGTTGGTAACGTACAGTTTCAAGATCTTATATCACTGTTTTTTCAGTGAAAAAAAGGATTTCATCATTTAATTGTATGCTAGTAGTTATGGCTATCTAACTATAAACAGATATACATCTTGCAATCGTTTTATTTCGAATAATTTATTAAAATACCACAAGTTATATATAAATTGTGAATATCTGTCTTTTAATCTATTATACCATTATCCTTCTTTGTAAAAATAGTTTACAAAAAACAAAGCCTACCTATCACAACCCTTTTATTCATTAAAACTTGTACTGTTGAGTAATCAAGTGCATGACAAGTCGCAATAAAGGCTACATCTGAATATTTCTTTTAGTATCACCCTTGTGATCCGCTATGCTTCATTTTAATAATTGAAAAGTTTACGCAATATAAAATTTAGAACAAACCGTACATCCTTTCGAGATATATTATATTTTATTACAGCAATAAACCAACTGCTAATATTTTATTTTATGAACGTTTGGATTTAACTTCTTAACACTCTAATTTGTTAATTTAATATATTGACTTACATTTTAACTGACAAAATAGATGTGAAACTGAAATCACGTTCATCAATTACGCAGAACTAGACAGTATTCGACTAAATATCTGACATAAAAAATTAAAATTACGATATAAATAAAACAACGCGCTGAAAACCTTTTGCGTGCTTTTGTCCATGTTTCATGACTAACTTGTTTTGATAATCCTCTTTTTTTAGTTTGCAGCTTTACTTGTTACCTATTGTTATCTACCCCTTCTATTGAGATTCCATATCACAACTAAATTAATCGCGCCCATGTTATATTTTTACTGTAAGTATTACATATCTATTAGGCCTCATTTTAAAAGACCCTTGATAGTTTTCTTTGTAGATAAGGTTAGACACTTGGTGACACAAATTGTAAACATTAGTCCTGTGTTCTTATACCAAAGGATTTTAGGAGCACTTGCGAATGTATATATTGATTAGGAAAGAACGCTATTAAACCATGTCTAGTACTGATTTCACAGTAGGTGTTCTGAAGAATCCATACAACTTTTCACATACGGCCAAACATTGTTTAATACACGTTAAAGTTGTTTTACTTTTAAATTACCAATTTTGTAGGATACTTATTGTACCAATAATACCACCAAATTCAAATATGTGCGTTTTAGCGGTTTAATTAACATTAGCTTGCCATTTAATAGATACATTATAAACATAATAAGTGTTGCATTTTGGACAACGTTTTTGATTATTTCTTAATTTCAACTTCTCGTTTCGAAAAAAGTTCCTTTCTTCGTCAGAAACTAAAATAATGTACGTATTTTAAAAGTTAAGCAATAAATCTACCAAAATATAACGTAAGTAAAAAATTGTAATATAAATGGTTTTAATTATATAGTTGATTTCAAAATTAAAATTTTTGTTATAACTGTCAATGTTAAAAACTATTGAAATAACCTAATCAAGCTTACATATACACATCTTAAGAATTAAACGTTTAGTTAAATTTTGTGCATTAAAAGAATCGAAAGGTCAAAATAAAATGTATGGATTGTATTAGTCATATACAAATCTAAAGAGCAGGAATTTTGTTTTTAACACGATTGGATTTATGTTGAAAGTATCTTTCTTTTACATGATATTTTGCTTGTTCGGCATAGAAATATGTACACTTATAAGTACTAAATTGCTCTTTATAAAAAGTAAGTAATTATTCTTCAAAAAATGTAAGAATTAGCTATTTTTTTCATCTTTAGTAATAATCTAATTTTATTTGATGAACCCGGAATATAGTGAATATTTGTATACAATTCAGTCAAGTAGGTGACGAGGAGAAGATACACTAATTAAGTTAACGTACAAATAAAGTCATCAATGTATTGGAAAGTAAAATCAAAAACAAAAGTAGCACAATTTACTACAAAATTAATACCATAATTCATAACAGTATCTGCAACTATAGGTGACAAAGGTGAGCCCTTACGGGCAGTTAATAATTGTAAGTAGAATTTATTACTAATGAAAAACATACAAAATCAAAAACTCATTTGTGTAGCAAAAAAAGTTAATTTTTTGAACTTTTATTGTATTCAATACAGATTGGACTTTGTTAAAAAATAAAATTTCTGTAATTTAGCTTTACATGCAGTTAATTTTGACAACCTTTCAATTTTTTTTAATGAAACGTTCACTTCTTGTGAAAATTACTAATAATGTTCGGAATGCTAAGAATGATCCTAAATTTTCAGTAGGATATGTGCAAACCTGATTATGTTATTTCAATAGCATTTTGTATTGAAAATTATAAAACGATTTTTAATTTTAAAACCAAATGTTTGATTAAATTTATTTATATAATAATTCTTTATATATTTTGTTCGTAACTAGATTTATCATTTAAATTTCATTAACAAGTACATAATTTTTGCTTTTGACAAAAAATTTTTTTCGATACTAAGTGAAAATTAATAAATTATTAAAAGTTTTGGCAATTCCAGTAGTCAATAAATTTACAAGAGTATCAAATTTTACATTTACTGGATGATCTACGTATAGCCAATTGTCTCTATGTAAAGTGCACCCGTTCGTAATAAACAATTGGCAAGGAATGGCAATGACACGATAACTATTCGAAATAATTGCAGAATTATAACTAATATAGTTCCGAAATAATGTAATTAGAAAACGATTTGTAATTTATTTGAAGACTCGTAGATATAATTGTATATGCAACTCATGCAAGAATGATTTCAACGACTCTAACTATATCTTTCCATTCACTTAATGGCTATGCTACCTCACTAATATTAAAAAAGCTGTATTGTAGTTAAAATTCTATTTCATACATTGGTTCCATAACTGTTACAGAGTTCTATTTAACTTTCTGTAAGCGTAGGTTAAATAACGAACCTTATTTCCTGGATATATAAATGCGAAACGCCTCACTGGCCCAAACATCACTAATTCTCTCACTTTATGAATAAGTGAAAAGCTAAAATTTGGCATAATTCTTTCTTATGAAGAATTTAGGAAAAATGCGGAAACTTTATTTCCAATAATACACGCGGAAGGGATCAAAAAAGAGCCGAATTTTTGGCAAAGCTGATTCGTATGATGTACTTAAGAAATAGCACACCAAGCATATTACAATTAATAGCTCTTAATGTATCGCAACAAAGAAAATAAAATTGTTGAACAGCAGGCGTTAGGAATTGATTGAAAATTGTAAGTTGGTACTCTGATATTACATATATTATACTAAATATATGGTTTTAATTAGTGACTCCAAATTAATGAATAAGAGGTTAAGACTAATTGTGAAATCGCCTGCTTTCAAAATCCTCAATGTACGATAGCATAGGGAAGTTTTTAGAATGGGTCGGAATGTCACATTTATTGATTGAAACAAATTTTTGGGCTTACGTTAATAACTATTTCAGTGTATCTATTTGTTCGTAATCTTTCGGCCACCATAACTAAAAGCGACTGAACAAATTGCTGTTAAATTTGAAGGGTACAGAGCATACTCGATTTAAATAGTTTTGATGGTAATCGGTGAAGAGGGTTGGATGGAATAAAAATTTCGTAAAATAATATATTACTGTGGATAACCCCCCACTTCACCTCTCAATCTTATCTTTAAACGATCGTAGATAGTAGCGATAAAATTATATAGACGACAAACCCACAAACCCCGCTATATCCTAGCCCTTAATATTAAATTGTATTTATCAGATTCGAATCAATACAACAAAATGAGGCCTAAAAATTTGTTAGCCTGTCCATACTTTTATTAAACACGAATTCACCGTTAAAAAAATTAATCGTAGATTGCAAACAAAAATCAAGAAGACGTTTTCTAAATAAATTCAAATTCGTTTTTCACAAATTGTATTTTAAATTCTGGACCGCTAATAAGGGAGGTCTTGTAAAGTATAGCCGCTATATATTTTGATATTCTGAAATTAATACCCAATGCTGAACTTTATTAAATCCAATTTAGAGCAAAATCACTTTCTTAAAAATCAACCAATTTTAAATGGGAAACATTATGGTTTTTCTGCATAAATGTTGTACTGTTCATAACAAATTGAACTCAAAATTTTCGTTAAATGATAAAGGTAGCGAGTTTTTATACTACTTTACTATACTATAAATTAAAAATAATTAATCAACAATTCTCTGCGTTTTATTTATGCTTGACATATTCTAAATCGTATTTTGATTATTCTTAGTTAAAGCCACTTTTGAATATATCGTATTATCTACAATGTTTGATTCTTTATTTCCAATGCTTCGTTTATTTATAAATTAATCAGCTTTAATATGGGCAAACTTTTTAGAACTCCTGATGTGCAATGTTCATAGGTGGAAGCTTCATCTGAATTTGTAACGAAACACGTACGTTTATTCCGAGGTCAGTCTCACTCATTTTACTTGTAATTTAATGTGTCTAGTACTGCGTATTGAACATTCAGCGCAAGTGAAATCAATAAAAAAACTCTGGTTATTACATTAAATTGCAGAAAGCGGTTTAAATATAATTAAAATCAGAGCATGTATTTCAAGTTAGTCACTGCCATAAGAAAATTTATATAAAAAAAATGTTAGATATAGCTTAACTAATTAATTTGCGTAAGTTCGGTCGTTGTTATGAGGTATATTACTATTATTTGTTTAGTTGGCTGGAACAAAACAAATAAACGCTGATAAACAGATAATCATTTACTCAATTCAACAAATAATTATTTTTAATAGCACACATTGCAGTCATACTGCGATAGCATAGTTCATTTTTAAATGATTAATTTTAAAGTCGTGGAATGTATAGTTAAAGAAGGCAATGAAGCTGTGTAAAGCAAATAAAAATAATAATAAAGACCGACAGGACAATTTTAAAAAATAATCCTAACAATTTGAACTATAAAAAAATGTCAGGATAACATTTTTCAGATATATGTATGCACATGTACCTGCTGTAAGAACACTATATAGAGTAAAATAATCAATTAAAATCAAAATAACGCAAAACTCTACCAAAAGTATTCCTCGATAACCTAGGATATATTTCAGTTTAAAATTGCTGGGTTATTTTCGTTGAAAGCAATTTAGAATGTCCTGTATCATTTATAGTTTTTTTTAAAATAACAATTTAATAAATTGAGAAAGAAATTATATTTAATTATTATTAATTCGATAATTAAAGTTACAAATCTTGTGAAATTAATGAAAGTTATTACAAATTTAAATAAATTCTAAATACTTGAAATTGAGTCGTAATGGGTTGTTTGAAAGGATAACGCACTGGACACAACACCTTTCGTGAAACTTGTTTAAAAAATTTCACTGCTGATTCTTCAAGACCTCAATTTCTTAACAACTAGGGTTCATAATGAAGATGTTGGAGATTCCAATTAATTTATTTGAATATTCTTAAAAATGTTTCATTTGAATGAACGGCATTTGCCTGCCAAAGGTCGTCAATCGATAAACGTTAAATTAATTACATTTTAAAGTAATTTGGTTCAATCTAATTACTTAAGAAAACAAATAATAAAAAAACACTAAAAAGAATACAAGTGTTAATAATATAATTACAATTAATCTATAGAGTTTTTAAACTAATGAAAACGTTACTGATATGTTTTATAACGTGTCTGAATTCAAAGAATGTTTCAAAATAATGTTTAAGTCAAGATGACTATTTTCAAGTTGACTTATCGGACCGGATTTTTGATATGGCTGCAAATCGAACCCGACAGAATGTTATTCCATCACAGCAATTTATTAAAGAAAGTTAAGAAATTTAATGTAATTAATGATAGAAAAATAAATAACTATTTTTAATGATTACTTTTTCAAACAATGTTTCATTATTCGGTTTATTAAGGTTTTTTTGTGGAAATAAAATTTATGAAAAAACGGTAAAAACCTAGCTACTAAGACCGCGGGAAAATGAGGCCCCCTTCATGAATTCGTTTGATTGTTTACGTTATTTCTAAATTAAAAACCTTATAAAAAAAAAATAAAAGCACAAAATGTCCTTTAATGCCTGAAGCTTTTCAATTTTACGTAGATAATTTGAAATTATGCATTTATTACACAATTTTATTCATACTTTCACAAAAAGTACAAAAAGGGATCCAAATGCATTTGTCTTTTTATCTTTTTCAAAACGGTTTTATTGCAGAAATATTAAAAAGTAAAACAAGTCTGTAAAAATTTTGTATTTTCTCTTGACACTTAATGCAACCTTTTAGATTTCGATGGTGATTGCAGGTTTCAAATTATTTAACTGTGCTGTTTGTGTGCTTTTTCAGAATTTTGTACATTTACTTTAAATGAAAAGTAAAATTCTAACATTTCTAATTTATCACATATTGTAGTTTGAATCACAAAATTTGTAGTATTTATAATTTCTAGAAAGGAACACATATTATTATGTATACCTATAGTAATATGATTTCTGAACACAGTTACCATTTAAAACGTGCGTTATGTTAACATGTGTTTTTACGCAAATGCACAATTAAATTAAAAACAACTAAATTTGTAATCTTTAGGAGTAATTTATTTTTAATTTTTGTTTATGTCAAATTATCGCTTTTAGCGATGGTGTATTTACAGATAAAAATAGATAATAATTTGTGTCAGGTACAATATTTACTAGTAAGTAAATTACGGAGTGTTTTTAATAAGTTGTTATAATTTATTATATTGGAAAGTACATTCTGAATTTTTCCTTCAACAGCTTATTTCATTTCCCGCAACTATTTCCAAAGAGCCCTGTATATACATACAAAATGATGGATATTATAAATAAGTAAACAATGTTGAAAATATATAGAGACTGTAAACAAATTGTCATGTTACTCCTAAATAAGTTATCCACGAAATTTAAGTAAAAATTCAGGCACTAAAATAGATAAAAACTCTATAACCTAATTTCGTGGCTTTGCTGCTTTCTTCAAAATATTTTCGCCATAAAAAACTAAATGAAGGAGAAATAATAAATACACAGCTAAACATATATCATGTCATCTTTCGATCAATAAAGGAAGAATTAAATGAAGCGTAAATAGTCCGTATAGTATACAAAACATAGATAGGATTTATCCGAGTTTTTTGGACCCAAACCTAGGTAGTTTATTATTTATAATATGTAGTATTTTGTAATTTAGCTAAAATACATTTAGAATCTTTGATCCTTTTATTATAATGGTTAGTAAAATCATAGTACGTTTTTCCAAATTATTCTGAATTTACTATAAAAGCTAACATGTGGCACGAACATAAAATAATCTAGTAAGTAATATGTAAAACATTAAAATATATAACAATTTAATTATTTGTTTTAAATTTAATGGTTCGATTCGGGTTATGGAATTTAGTTATTTATCTTTATTACTATAGTTCCTTAAAAGACTAGTTTGATCTGTATTGACTTCAGAAGCAAATAAAAATAATGCGATGGAAATAAAAGATAAACAATAACTTCCATCAACCAGGTTAATATGAAGTAACATAATTTTTAATATAGAAGTATATTTGTTCAATAAAATTTGTTGTAGCTATACATTTCAATGCATATGTATTTGTTCGACTGTAAACAACCCAATTTAAAAGCTAATAATTGCATCAGCGTTATTTCAGGATGTAACTGAAAGGTCTCGGTTTAATTTGATCAATCGAAACTATCTCTTTACTTTATACATTTATAGTTTTAATGCATATAAAACAGTTCAATGATAACAAGTTTACATTAAGTTCGAACAAAAGATTTAAAAAAGTGGCGTGCCTGTAAACATTAATAAGAATATACAAACTTGGAACGATATTCATGTAAAATTATTCATAATTTAGATAGGGATGCATTTCTTACCAAAAATCTTTTCCTAGCTCCTAACTGTTTCCATCTCCGCAAAGTTCACAATTTAATTGATAAAAATTTCTATTTCCAAAATTACGAAAAAATTAATATATTATATTTAAACCTGATTGTTGTCAGAATTAATAAAAATTAATAATCCATAAAGCTACTTCAAATTCCTCAATGCAACCCTTAAAAAAGGTAGATTATAAATTGAGATTAAGTAAGCTGTTTTCGAGAAACAATGCACTTAAAGGAAGCAACCGCCAACCAAATGTGATAATAAAACTACACCAACATCAAATTTATTTTAATTGTTTTAGTTAGATTTTAATTTTTATAGTAAAGTAATGGTTCAAAGTGCCATCCCTGAAGTCCAATGCAAGCCTTTCTAAATAATGACCGCTGAACTCTTAAAGGCATGCCCTTATTTTATTTTTAAACTAAAAATCCATTTTTTTGCCAATTATTGCATTCACTCGGCTACGCTAACGCTAACATAATTGCCCAGCAGAATGCGATACATCATTCATTATACATTATACATTATTGTTTGGTTTGCGCGTACTTTTTTAAGAGTATGAATTTGGGGAGTCAGAATATGAAGTTGGATTTCTAAAATAATGGATACCGCAAAAGTTATGGAAGATTTTAATATAGGGGTTGGTGACAATCGCTCCCCTATGATCAATATAAATGTGGTTCGCTAACTGTTTCGAAGATCTTCTTTAGGGTAGCTTATCCGCCAAACATAGTTAAAATCAGTTGAGCGGTTTTATTTTTGTAGCGAAAAATACAAAAAGGTTTTCAAACTTTGGGAGCCTCTATCTCGAAAACAAATCACTTAAGGCCCAAAATTCATATAAGCTTTTCGATTTATTTTGGTCCCTAAAATATGAGACCAACACATTTCTTGTTCTCTGACACCCTATATATCGAAACTAATATAGCGCCTGCATGTGATCCATGTGAAACACCTGAGGATACATCAATTAAGCTTGATTTATTGTTGGATATAATTACGAATTGTTTTCTATCTGTAAGGTAAGATTTCAGCTATTCCAGCAATGAGTCCGAAATTCCAATATTTTGGAGTTTATTCAATCAAATATCAATAATAACTTTGCCGAAGGCTTTACTCAAATCAGTATAAAGACCATTTTCAAGGTTCCTGACAATATATTCTGTAAACAAGAAAAGATTTATAGTCATTGATCGGCCTTTATGAAATCCAGTTGTTCATCAATGATATAATTTTTTACAGACTCCATTAAACATTCGCATACAATTATCGCCGGTAATTGTATATCTACAAACAACTTCTATTTCTAAAAAGTGACAGAATGTTTGAAATTTTGCACCGATCAGGGAACGAGCTAAGTTGTATTGATTTGGAAAATAAGAATGAAAGTGGTAAGGATAAAGTGAAGAGCATTTTTTTTAAATAAAATTGCTGGAATTTCATCAGGACCACAATTTGCATCAACAGCGAGTAAATTTAATTTTTCATTGATATGCCGTGAGCTAACATTCACATATTTTAAACCAATTAGTACTGACTGTGATAGAAGTTGTACCTGAATATACTGATTTAAAGTAGGAAGTAAATAAATTCACAACTTCCTTAAGATTAGTAGCAGAATAATTATTCTAGTACACCGATTCGGTATGCATCTGTCAAATTTAATTGTATTAACATATTTCCAAAATTTTTTGGGATTATTGAAAATGCTATGCTCGATATTCTGAATATGATTATTCTTACACCTATTTAACAAGTCTTTTCACTGTTTCCCTAAGTTACTAAATATAATATAATCACTTTGAAAATTTGACTAAAATCTAGTAAAGCATACAATCTCTACGAGATTGATTTACCTGATATCTTCATAGCAACTTCCAATCTTCGAATATCGTCTTAAGGTACGTAGACTTATTTTGTTTCAACAGCCACCAAAAGCCGCTGAAGAGTTTCTGGAGCCACAGATCGATTTATGCTGTTACGTTCCAGCTCACCTTACAAGTGCTCGATCGCCCTCTTCATAACTGGAATTTGGTCTTCTTCCAGGAACAATCTTGTTGGACCTGATGCGACCTTTACCAATTAACATTACAGCTCTTGAAACTTGAACTTGACTTAGATGCGTCGTGTTAGTGGCTTACTCGTTCATAAAAAATACTCATTTGTTTCTAACTTTCATGAATCTACAACAGATATTGACATGACAGCTTTTTTCATGAAGTGTTCATCATGCCCGGTTGCATTTTTTCCCAGGATATGATCGAGTTTAAATTTAATCTTATCATTTATTAAATAAACAATAAAATAACCAATCTATTAGATCTCAATTATTCAAAGCCACAAGAGAACTATAATTACACTTCTTAGTGCTTCATAACCTATGAGCGCAATACGTTTAACCTTAATAAACATAAATTAAATATATTTCAGTAAAGGGGAAAATTGTAAAATAAAATAGGAAAACCTAACATAAAGGTAACTTATAATAATCCGAAGCTTTGGAAAAGAACTCATAATTAATTATTTTATCCTAAGATATTTGAAAAGATTGGAATAAATACTGCTAACAGTGGGAAAACTATTTTACTGTTGAAGCGTTTTATTGTAATTAGACTAGTAAAAATAATAAAGCAAAATTGACATGATTTGTTTTTTTAATATACAGTGAGTGTCAAAAGTGAGTGTACACTAACATTTTATAGGTTGAATAAATAGAATATAAGTTATTAAGAATGCAAAGTTAAATATATTTATATATGATAAACAGAAATATATTGGTTTTATAAAACAAAAAGAAAAATTGAAAAATTTCAAAAACTAAAACTTTTACAATAATAAAACTGAAATAACTGCTAAAAGTAAGAGTACATACAACAAAAATAACGTGAATTTTACAAATTAGTATTCTGTTTGACCTCCTCTAGTTTACGAGACATTGATTGAACTAATTTTCTAGTAATGATAGGCGAAATATTGCCCCATTCTTCAATGAGAATAGCCCGTAACATTGGCTTGTTTGATATTTCCTTCTTACGAATTAATCCATCTAAATGTTCCTATAAATTTTCGATAGGGTTTCGATCTGAGGACTGAGGAGGGTGATCTAGCTGCTTTGGTGTTCTGTACAGCAATCGTTCCTTAACTAAATGAGAGGTGTGTTGCGGATCATTATCCTGTTGACAAATCCACGGTCTCGCTAACTGTATAGCTTTAAAGCACTTGACTCTAAATTATTCTGTAGATTTCTTAAATAATCCTGTTTATTAATTGTATTGTCTATAAAAACAAGGTTTCCCACACCAAAAGCTACCATGCACCCCCACACCACTACAGGCTCTGCTTTATGTTTAACTGTATGTGAGATGTATTTAACTGAAAACTCACTATTCTTCATTCGCCAAATTTTGGTATTTTTTAACCACATTATGAGATATTTTAACATTTTGGGCAATTTCTCTTAAGGATTTACCTTCTTTTCGCAACTAAGTTATAAATTTCCTAACTTCCATAGATATTTCTGTTCTCATCGCATATGTACGGATTAAAAGTAACTTCATCACATTATTGATACAAAATTAATTGTTTTACACCATAAATATGTGTAAACTGAATAAAAACACTTAAATTACTTAGATACAGAGTGATTCCTCAAATATATTCGTAAATAATTTTATTTCTAAAATGTATACACACTTACTTTTGACACGTAATTTTGGTAATTACTTAATTTGTTTTATTGCCAGTTTTAGTTTTCAAAGTTTTTTAATTTTTTTTCTATTTTATAAACCCCATCTATTCTAGTTTATTATATATAAATTTCGTTTACTTGGTATTATTAATAACTTTATATTTCTATATGGAACCTATAAAATGTTGGTGTACACTCATTTTTAACACTCACTGTATATTGCTAAAGCACAACGAAGTTTTCTTTGCATATTTCGACCTGTTATATAATGCGAATTTTAAGCCGACGCACTATGGAAAATCGAGGTCTGTTTCGGATCAAAAATCGATAACTTTTTTATTTCTAATGATAAAGTTGTGAAATTTTGCACAAATGTAAAG
>JAHWXV010553811.1:0-11767 GCA_024586415.1 Phrixothrix hirtus | reverse complement strand
TGTATATATATATATATATATATATATATATATATATATATATATAAACTTTTATTAAGATTTAAAAAATGTATTTAACAAGGAAACTGGTGTGAACAAATTTCTATTGAACTCCAAAAATATATTTTCTTTAATGCAATATATTATTATTATTGTTAAAAATATATACCTTCGAATCAGTTCAAGGTCAACTTGTCGCTGCCATTTAGGCGCCATCATCTAATTGTAAGTGTGAAGCCAATATCTTTCTGCTACCAAAGAACGAGAAAAAATATAAAGGACGGAATGGGAGGACTTATATCTGTTGGATTGGCGAACTGGGCACTAAACCTAATGAATGGCGAATTTTAGAACTGCGGGTTTATTCGTTGTGACGCTACAATTGCCAATTTTAAGTACTATGTTTTGTATTATTGCATTTTTAGTGAATTTTCAGGAACACTTGGTGAAATAGAAGACATTATTAATTTTTTAGTTCATTTCTTAGATATTTATGTATTTCTGTAGTTGATTTTATGTTTTCGTCCATTACAATAATCATATTGAGTACACTTGAAATGTTTCTTTCCGGTATGATTAAGTGTAT
This sequence comes from Phrixothrix hirtus, assembly GCA_024586415.1. Lineage (NCBI taxonomy): Eukaryota > Metazoa > Arthropoda > Insecta > Coleoptera > Phengodidae > Phrixothrix > Phrixothrix hirtus. Next base: position 11,181 of record JAHWXV010553811.1, on the reverse strand, counting down.
GTATTTCTAAATATACCTTTCGGCCATACTATAATCACACTAACGACATTTAAATAGTTCCTTTCGGGTAGGATAGGTAAATTTACGTTATAATTAACTTTCTAAATGCTACTAAAATTTAGTAATGTAATTTCCTTGTCGATTATTTTTTTAAATAGCTAGTTTGCTAAAATAAATAAGTAATGCTTATATGAAATGAAAATCAAGTAAGAATCAACTATTTATTTATGACCATCATATTCCTGTACCTTAAAGGTTAACATACTATAACTAAACTAGTAAATATTTTTAAAATGTTTATTTATATTCACTAAGATTACCATTATTTATATGCACTTTTTATTTAAATATTTATTTGATATTCACTAACAATAAACGTTCATATTTCTATATATGTATAAGAGTAACTAGCATGACAAGATTCTAATAAAAACTATAACTAAGGAAATTTAATCTGCTATTTATATAGATAGGAGAAAGATCTAGAAAAAGGAAGCAAGAGTCTAAAATATTAGTCATAATAATGATGTAATAAATTGAAATGCTATGACTCAGTGTTAACTTCGAATTTAATTGATAGACACCGAATACCGCATTGAGTCATTTGTGATTACATCATCTATTTTATTAACACCGATTCAAACCGCAAAACCTGGAACTTTAAAGTTTCTAGAACTAACAGAAAACAGAGTCCTATTAAAGAAGAACGACAATTATATGTACCAAATTCAAGGACAGCTAAACATTGCTTCAAGGAAGAAGTGTTAATTTGTGGTGTGCACGCTGAAAGAAATATGTATTATAAAAATTCGAAGAGATGTCGAATTTTGGGAAAAATACCGTAATAGACTTATCTCTTTTAACATTTATGCATTGTTACCGGTACTTGTTGACCCTCGTAAAAGTAGGAGACATGAATTAAGAAACGCTTTCATGAAATAATAGTTATTTGTATCACTAGTCCAGAAAGTGGCTATTTATGAGTACGAGTTAGTTTGCCAGCTAAGCCGAAAGCGTGGCCGGTAAGAAACGAATACACACAAAATCACTTTCTGGATGTGTGATATACAACATTTTTTTTCCGACATGATATAAATAATTTTTCAAATAAAAATTCAATATTTTTAAATTCTTTCAAAATTATAGTAATTAGCACTGTCTGTTGATATGGAAATACCTTTTCACTTAATTATCTGTCAATATACAGGGCTATTACTGAGTATAGACGACCTTGAATATCCCAAATAGGCAACCCAATTTACACTTTCATAAGTCCCTATTCCAATACAAAAACATATATACCTGATTTGTCATATATCCAACTGTCAATAATTAATTTGTACTATTTAAACTACTACAAGTATAATGAACTACTAGTAAAATTTGTATTCATCTTTAATGTTATTTGAAAGCATAAATATTATATTAATCAAGCAAGCGTTCGCAGTAGTTCAGACATCCTAGTCATTAATCTTGACGTCTGTTGTCCAATTGTATTCATTTATTAGAAGATGTATTCAAATAACGAAAAGACTGATATGATTTTAATTTTTGGTGAATGCCAGATAAATGCCGTTGCTGCCGCAAATTTGTACCATCAACGCTATCCATATGGTAGAGCACCGACTGACAAAATTTTTTGTAGACTTGAAACTCAGTTAAGAGAAAATTGGCCTCCTACTAATAGACCTAGACAAAGAATTGCCACAAGTGAGCAGAATGAAATAGCAGTTATCCGTAGTCTAACGGAAAATACCCATATAAGCCAAACTTCGATTGCTAGAAATCTTTAAATAAGCCAGTCTTCAGTAAGTAAAATTTTAGGTGCAAATAAATTTCATCCATACCATGTAATGCTAGTGCAAGAACTAAAAGAGCCTGATTTTGACAAACGATTGGAATTTTGTAATTTTATACTTCAAAAAGTTCAAGACAACCCTAATTTTTTAAGCAAGTGTATGTTTTCAGATCAAGCAACATTTGCAAATAACGGTTGTAATAATAGGCATAATGCTCGCTATTACCCCCAAGAAAATCCAAAGTGGACACGAGTCGCACACTATGAAACAATTTATTCCTTAAATGTTTGGTGTGGAATTTTAGGAGAGTCTATTATTGGGTCGTACTTCTTTCCAGGGGTATTAAATGGATAAATATTTTTAAATTTTTTGCAAAACGAGTTACCGTTATTGCTGGAAGATGTGGACCTTCATACACGCCAAAATTTGTGGTACCAGTTAGATGGTGCACGACCAGATTTTCATCAAATCGTCCGGTAAGTTTTGTCAACTGAATTTGAAATTAGATGGATAGGAAGGGATTGGATTAAGCCATGGCCGCCACGAAGTCCCTATATCAGTCCTTTAGATTTTTTCCTTTGGAGTGTGCTAAAACATCAAGTTTTTTAACTCCGCTTGCTAATGTTGATGATTTAAAGGAAAGAATTACAGAATCGTGTAGGTCAATAGCACAAGAAACATTACGGCGTGTACAACGATCGTTTTTAAACAGAACTGCAGCCTGCGTTAGAGTCAGAGGTATACATTTTGAGCAAAATTTACATTAGGTGTTTATTTAATAGATAATTAACATTTTTATTGATTTTTTTCCAGTTAATTTCATTTCCATTTTATATCCTGCTATTTTATGCTTTATTACATATTTTGTACAGTATTCTTACAATTCATTTCATAAATAAATTGAACTGTCTTATTTTATTCTTTAGAAACAATTTAAAAGCAAAGGATACAGTCAATTGGCAGTTTTTTCTATCCGTTTTCGTTTTCGAAATTTGCAGATAAAAATAATTTTCACCCCAACCATATGAACGAATTTCACCCCCTAAATAGCTTCGGTTGGCGATAAAAAAATACGCTTTAATTATTCTTGCCTGTTGTATATGTGCGCAAGGTTTTAAAAAATTACAAACTGACATCTGGTGTATTAAGCTAAAAATACACATAATCAAAAAACTGATAAGGGATTGTAACATTAGACATTTGAATTTATTTTTTCCTATCAAATCAAAATTTTCCTATGGATTAGAAAACAAATTGAAGATAAAGGAGCATAAAGAATTTAGTGTACGCCACAGAGACTGTAATAAGTTGATTGATATGTACGATTTTCAATGAGACAGAAAAATTGGAAAACATGTTTGAAGATGATTAAACGCATTTTAATAGTTGACTTTGTAATTAATTCCTTCCGAGTCACTCTTGAATTTCTATTTGGAGCTAATGGGAAAGAGACATTGTGACATTAGTTGCCAAAATTCATTACTTTCCCGGGATGCCATACTCGAATAGCCGGCGCTCGATTTGTCATGCAGTTGTAAATTACCTCTAAATTTAATTCCATTTGTTATTGTTATTATTGATATAGAAAAACCTTTGCCTATGTCTGAGAAAAATATTTTAAATGTACAGGCTGAATTTAAAATGGCGCAAAATATTTATGGTACATTACTCTACATCCAAAAATAGTAAGAGGCTCGTACACCGATTTACTGTTCACTCTTCCACTTTGAAGTTGTTTAAAGTGGTAAATTTCCTCTTAGATCAGTATCATTAATTAATATATTAAAATATTATTATGTAAACATAATTTTTGCACAAAAAAGTAAGCTACATAATATTAGTAAGGTTTTGTATATTAGCAATCTAACTCTTAATATGGTAGAGCCTATACTGTAAATGATTTTTGAAGACATTCAAGGTACCAGTCTATTTACGAACCATAATAATATTAAATTTTTAAATAAATTATGTATCCCTAATTAATTTCACGCTCAAAATAGTAGCTATCAAGTTACGTATCTTACGGTTTTAATTTTGTGCATTATAGTTGCAGTTTTTTGCGTTTTTTTATACGACCATATATAATTTGTTCATAAAACATAGACAACAAATAACCTCATTGTTAAAAAAGCAGACTCTACCTAGAGATTTACCTTTCATTGAGACTGCACTGTTCATAAATCTTGAAACCTAGGTTAAGCTAGAATTGTATTAGAAACAATTTTATAACTTTGACAGTCTATTTCTATGTGGTTTAGTTATTTTACAATTGATGAGTTTAGACACAAGGCTCAAATTAAATTCCGAAAATGGTATTAAATATTGGTTTACATTTAAATTTAACAAAATTAATGTCAGAGTAGCTTTTCCGGGATATTTGAAATTTCTCTCATAACAACAATAATGCAAAATTTATAGATACTAATCATTTAATGAATTTTATTGTTAAAACGCATTCCTTCGATATTAAGTAATTTTCATTTCGTGAACACATTATGATGAATTAAATGTTTTAAATACAGGTTTGAATTTATAAATTTATTCTTGTGGGAAAACAATTTGATTTGATTTTATTCCTTTTATTTAACAAATAATTGTATTTATTGGGCCTCGGCTAAATATTTTGTAGGATAATTGAGCTTTGGAAAAATTGTTGGTCCATAAAACCATGCTAAAGAAGTCAAAACTATTTTTACTAAATAGGAAATCTAAATTTCAAGTTAATAATAACTGCTAAGGAACTTAGTGGAAATATTTCAAATTCTTAATCATGCTAACAAATGTTATCTATCCCCTGCATAATTTTGTTAAACCGCTATTTATCAGAGTTTCCAAATTTAAAAGGTTTTAACGGTTGATATTTCGAAAAATACACATTAATAGCAAACTAATATAACTTTTTATTCATTTGTTAACACAGAATTCTGGGCTACATATATTTTACACTATTTCAAGTACTCTGTGTGTGGATACAAAATCGAATAGAACCAATACCCATGCCTTTATAAAATTCCGTTTTGTTTAGTCATCTTTCTACATAAAATATGTATGTAATACTGGTACGTTGAATACTACTTTGTAAATTTTAAAACACAAACGTTATTATCAAGAAACGAAAATTTTTAAGATGCTTGTGTTCCCTCTTTAAGTTATACCTGAATATTGATTTAAATATGTTATTTAATATAGTAATCTTGTATTTAAGAATGTACTGATGATTTGTACTAATACCTTGTAATTGTTTGCTTTAATCAAATTCTTGTATTTATCTATACGTAATTTCTATTTACATTAAATGATGCTATGCTTACCGAGTAATTGTAATTGATTCTACCAAAATGTCTCGTAGTGAGTGGTATTTCCACAAGTAATATTCCAACAGTATCTCGTTCAAGAGCAGACAATCCAGTGGTGGTAGTGCGTTTCGAATCAAGATGAGCTTTATTTCCTGGCCAGAATAATTTAATAAAGCGGTTATTAACGTTTCTGTAACAAAGAGAACAGTTAGATAGAGGGGTTAACGTTACGATTTATACGTACCCGCTTGTTTCAGTATTAAAGTTAGACGCCAAGTATTTAAATCTTTTGAAAGGTGTTGTTACATTAACAGTGCCATTCATATTAGTAAACTCCCGAAAATCCACTTGGGCTGTAGCAATGGAACGGCTACCGGGATAAAACACCTCGCACCTGCGTTTAATAATTTATTGACATACATTAACTCTGAAATTGCTAATTATATTAGATGTTTCGCTGCTTACGTCAAATTGTGGTATGGATTAGAGTCCTTGTATTTAAGATTTGTAATAAATGTATCTTCAGAAATAAACTTAGGTGTTCGCAGCTTGTACTGTAAATTTACATCGTTATTAATTCTATTCCAAACTAAGAGGGTATCGATATGCTTCCTATTCCAGTCAATATCCACATTTCCAGTAAAATCATTTTTGTCGGGGTATAAAATCTAAAAAATGTTATTACTTATAATATAAGTAAATTCATTAGTAGACTTTAACATACTTTTCCCCAAATTCCGAAACTATTTCCAGGATTAGAAGCTCCGTATTTAATTGAATACCGAATATTATCCCATTCTTTGGTACTGTAAAGATTCCCATCCAACTTATGGATTTTTGAACTCGGCAACTTTAAAGTGGTTTCTAAATTTATATTCTGAAGATTTGCAATTGATAGCTTCAAAATATTATCCGTTCTAAAAATGTACTAACTAAATTATATAATATTTTTAATATAATCCTTACGTCCAAATTTCATCGACATTTCCAATAGCGCCAATTCTCAAAGATTTAAAATTTAGCATGGGGTTAACATAAAATGCTTTTGCAGTGACCTTACTGGTTGCATTAGAAGTTTCACGATTACTTGTTAATTTAATGGTCATATTTTCCATTAATATCCAGCACCAATCTCCTTCTATAGTACCTTTTCCATTATTTAGTATATAATTCAACTTAGCGTTGCGCTGATCGCCTATTTTTCTATAAATAGGTTAAAATTATTATTAAATACAAATGTTACGCAGGTGGTTTGAAGAGTAACTTGGTTTGATATTACAGACAAAGGCTTTAGTTTCATAAAGTAATTTAGTTGCTAACGTAGTCATCTCAATTTCAACGCAGTTTCCATAGGGTTTTTCCAAATTCCTGATTCTCTTCAAGAAGGGGGTATATTCGAGGTCCTCAAAACGGTCTTCTACATTCTCTGCTGCCGCTTTCTTGAAACCAATTCTCTTTCCATGTAGAAAAATTTCAGTTTCAGGAACAGATGAAAATCCAATTGAGCTAAATCGGTTGAATATACTGAATGCATAGAAAGGTCAAATTTCAATTCTGATAGTTTCTGCTAACCGACAATGCTTAAATACTCTTTATTATCATACAGCGTGACAATACCAATTTCGATGGGTGTTCGTTCCTAGATGAATTTATCTAATCAATGAAATGGTTTCAAAGAACGTGAGGTACCCAATAGCATATAATGCATTTTCTTTGACGTTTTCCCTTTCAAAAAAAAAGAAATGGAACCACAGCTCGAATTTTAACAATCTTGTACCATTACTCGAAGCGCTTGTATCGATGAAACAGTCATACATAAGATTGTTACCCATATGAAAGTTACTGTTCAATCCACCTTTGTATGTAGTAAATAGTTTGTATACAGGCTCTCCGAAAGGGCGTGCTACCAACGGGGGTCATGTAAATTATCAGATAGAACAACGTTTAAATTAGAAAAGTTGACACGTCTTTCGCACAATTAGGAAATGTATATCTTTTTCTATAAAAAATACAAGGCATATGAATTATTACCAAATATCCGGAATTTACTGTTTTACCTTTTCTCAAGTAATTTTAATATCTATATGACTATAATTAATTTTTATAAATAACAGGACAATTTATTGAATTAATATTAGTGAGAAAAATCTTATTGTCATCTAGCCTCAAGAAACGAAACATAATCAATTAATACTTTATTACAATATTATTACTGAAGATGTACAAATAATTGTCTATTGGCTGATACGTACTTATAAACTGTAGTATTGATAACTCCTTTAACTACCCTTTTTAGTAGAATTTTCAAAATCTTTAAAACCAACTTACTTAATGATTCTACACGGTCGTATATATGCATATGCGTATATGTGCATATACAATGCGCTCAATTTAAAGAATGCACCATAATAAACAGCATGAACTCAGTAAATTTTACATAGTATTTGAGATACTCCTAAGACACAGAAAATGTTCAAAGTGATGTCCATCCGCTTTACTGCATCTGTTAACACGTTGCGCCTTATTCCTGGCTACTCTATGTAGCATTCTCTGACCTACACTTGGGATTGCAGCAAGTATGTTCAATTTTAGTTCCCCCAATGTATGTGGATTGTGTTTGTGCAATTTTCTTTGTGTCCCCACAAAACGTGGTCTGGAGTGGTTAAACCTGGATACCTTTGTGGCCATAATACTCTTCTTACGATAATTTTTCTTGAAAGTTATGCGTTAGATATTCAGAGAATTACGCATTTTCTTCGTTGAAACGTGGGTGGAACCGAGGGAAACGGTTTCCTGTATTAATTTCCACAAAGACTTATGAAGCAATCTCGCAATGGCTTCTTGAATACCACACACAATTTGTTCTTTTAAAACATTTCTCTGCCGGTAATGTATTATATTCATTACACAACCAGTCTCACGAAATTTCTTTATCGGTTTTTGAATCGTGCTATTGGCTGATGCCTCCTTTTCAAAGTTCTCTATTTTAATGCACTACACTGAACATCTGAATTTATCTTACAATACTTTTTCGCTAGAAAAACACGTTCATTAGTGATATACGGCATTGCCAACACACGGAAACAAACACGGCGAAATTTAATAACAGCTCCATCCAACTGGCTACATGACTCGTGCACTTTTTCTCCTCATCCTCATCGCTCCCTCTACATTTATTGATTACGTTTCTTAACCTCGTAGATCATCTACAAACAAATTACCGAAACTTGAATGTGCAGGCCTGTTTTAAATCAAATTCTCTGTCTTGATCTTTTTGGTAACCCCTAAAACGAAAATCCATTGGTGTAAGGTTTGATAACCTCACAGATTATGGAAAATCACTATACGCCTCTATCTAGTGTAAACTTTGTGTGCTAGATGTGTACTAGTCTTGTTGAAAAAACATACCATGCCGTTTAACTAGAGGCATTATTTTAAATATCTGCGAAACGATTTCCTAATAATTTATGATATTATATAGGAGTATTTAAAATTATTTTAAAAGTTTCAGGTGCTATAGACTGTTTTACGAATATATAATACTACGGGATTCAGTTGAAATTTTCATTAAAGATAATTAACAATCATAGGCAGATACGTTTGTAAAGCAGTTTTGTCCGTTCATAATACTTTTAAGTTCAATTTACTACATTGTACTCTTCTTTTGTCATCTCCACGTTTAAGAGCTTAGCATGTGCTTGGATTATATGGATATTTAATTTTCCTTAATAAAATACATAGTGGATTTAGGGACGTTAGTATTGTAATAGGTTTGTCATTTTGATACGGTAAGGTCTTAGATTATATTTTGTATAACAGTGTTTTCATTTCTAGGCACTGTCTCTGGCTTTTATTTCTCAAATTCATCATATCTTATAAAGCTAGGCTTGAGTCTAGAAGAAATTTTTGTATGAGACTAACGTCGGTAGAGGTGTAAATCCCGGCAATCTCTTCTTATAATTTCAGAATCACAATAATATTGAATATATGACTGTTGTATGTCAAATTTCTCATAGTTGCTGTAGTTATTTATTTTTTCTGTGTTACGTGAAACATTCGTGTCAAATCTCACTAAACTCTGTTCTATTAGTTACAATATTATCCGATTGTGTATCACATTGGTAAAGAATACTAAGGAAGCGCCCTAAACATCTAAAATTGTGTCTAAATTGACAAACCATGTGAAATTTTACAAATTTAGCATTATGAAATATGCAGCAATATACATTATTATGTAGACACAGCAACCAAATAAATTATACAAACAGGAAGCGCCCTAAACACGTAAAGTTGTTTCAAATTAACCAACGATGATGACAGCGATAGTTGTTGTGCCTATGTATTAAAAATATCAAATTTTACAAATTTAACATTATGAAATACATATCCAGTAATATACATTATCATATATACACAGTAAGTAAATAAATTACTCACACATTTAACAAAAGCTCTTACAATTTGACACTTTAATTGTGCACTAACTATGATGACGTCTATCATAGGTAGTGGTTCAAAACTGGACACAAACGCGTACCGTAAGTTTGATAAATAGAAGCGCTTCCTTAGTATTCTTTATTCGTTGGTGCATCCTTTTGTACTATTATTATTTTTGTTTATTCAAATATTGCACGTTAACTTTATTTTGGTTGTTTATTTTGGGGAATAGATTATTCTTTCTAGTATAGGTTTTGATTTTCTTGTTTCATATTTGATTATTATCATATTAGGCACGCCTAATCCTTAGTGCCCTTAGGTATTTTCGTTCAACGATAAATTAATTTACGATACGGTATTTGTTTGCGTTCTTTTGTATTAGTTTGAAATACTTTAAACAGCCTCTAAGTGGAAAATTTCGTTTCTGTAAATCACAATACATACAGAGCGGGTGAGTAGAAAATTTATTTGATTTCATAATTAATGTAACAGCAGCAATATCTTTTTATAGTTTTTTTCCTTTGTATGTTGCTCAGCAACAATTATTTTTGGGTAATGGAACTAATTCAAGAAATTGCCTCCTACCCTATATCAATTTTATTTCGAAATTGTTAATATAAAATTATATAATCAATTATTTAGCAATAGTTAATATAGTGTCCTGCGTGCTTGTAACTTAACATTATTAACGATTTTCTTACTCAAATTGCATAATATTTTGCTAATTCATTTATTCACTTTGCACTCTATATACTCCTAATTTATTTAGTACACCGCATATACCATGTTTTAGTTCACAAAATCACTTTATATATAGCAATTCTTAAACTAATAGTAACCATTAAAAGACCATTGCCAGCTTTGCTATTTTAACTTTAAATGCTATTACTATGGTCAATCCAATCCATTTATCCTAACTTTGATTTTCATATGCGTTATATTATTTTCCTTTTCAGCGTTGCCTTGTATGTAAATCATTAGGCTTTTACTAAGATAAACCTTACAGCTCGATAGTCGTTAATGATTTCGAGAATGTTTGTAGTTATTTACCAATAACAAATTTTGTTCAACTATTAGCAAATTATCTGGTGTCCATTATCTATTGCTTAATACGTTTTCTTAGAAGTTGTATGATGGAACCATTAATTTTTTCTAATCCGTGCCCACTTCTGGCTAGCCACTGAAGGCAAATTTCTACTTATGATACAAGAAATGGGGATATTTAATCTCCCTATTACTCGATTAAAGATTTCTATTTTATCCGCCCGCTGGACCTAATAGTTTGTTGAGACTTGATTGGAACAACAAAATTAATTGGATTAATTTTCTTGATTATTTATAAATAAATCGTAATGTCGCTGAAATCATGCGAAGGAGGCAAATATGCACAGTTGTCAAAATAAAAATGGTACAAGTGAAAAAGAAACTGAAAACTTTCTAATATTTGTTAATATCTCACATACCTTGAATTTTTGCACTAAAAAAACGAAAACATTTTTAAATTACCTCTAATTCTTGACACAATATTAAGTATTCCAATCAAATATGTTTTTAAAAGGAATAACGTTCAATGTATTCTTTTAAGAAGCAAATATATATATATATATATATATATATATATATATATATATATATATATATATATATAT
>JAHWXV010553766.1:0-11505 GCA_024586415.1 Phrixothrix hirtus | reverse complement strand
TGACCCTTAAACTATTAAATAGAATGAAAAAAGTATGACAATAGCCACATTAGTAAAAACCATTTTTGATATGCGAAGTTCTCTTATTTTCCATAGTGCGACGTTTAGACCATTCGCTCTATTAAAAAGAATGCATTGAAAGAACGTTCTAGGTCTAAATCTTTCGTCAAAATGCGTTTTATACCAGGAATTTATATTATATGTAGTCGAGCAAATGTATAGATGTGACTTGCCTAATTGGGCAAACAATAATCCTTATATTAACAGATATTAACCTAAGCCAAATAACTGCAAAATCTTTAGTGAACAGGCATTTTATTCCATACTTCTGCAAGATGTTTCAAAAGAAAGTTTTAATTGATGTTGCGATATAAAATAAAGGTTGATGTCTGCAGATAAAATCTTTATTAATTATTAAAATACACAGTTTAGGAATTTACTTCTTAAAGATAATGTCATCTAAATGTAAACCATCACGCTCACGGCACTTATTTAAACGAGCAGCAAAATTTCTCATGTTGGCTCGGCATGTAGGTTCCGGAATGGCTGCCATTTCGTAACGGATGTTTACTCTCAACTGCGCCATTGAAGTAGGATTAATAACGTATACTTTGGACTTGAGATATCCCCATAAGAAAAAATACATAGGTATCAAATCAGGACTGCGTGGGGGACAATTGATGTCGGCTCTCCTAGAGATCACTTTGCGAGGGAAAATTTCATGAACTCGTGGCAAAGACGTATTGGACGCGTGTGACGTGGCTCCGTTCTGCTGAAACCATGTTCTTTGATTATACCCAGGAAAGTTTTGCAGTTCAGGTATCAACAAGTTAACAAACATTTCCACATAACGTTCTGAATTCATTGTAACTGCACGTTCTCTCTAATCTTCAAAAAAATACGGGCAGATGATTCCTCGCGCCGACATTGCAGCCCATACAGTCTTTAGGTGAATGTAGGAGTTTCTAATGCTTGCGTTTTGGATTAGTTGGACTCCAGTAACGGCAATTCTGCCTGTTCACATACCCATTCAGGTGAAAATTGCCCTCTTTCAAAAACAAGGCGTTGTTAATCGTTTAAAAGCGCTCACTTACTTGGTTAAGGAATGAAGCCTAAGATCAGAACCTGGGGCTTTAGTTCTTACACCAATTGGATTATGTAGGGGTGCAGTTTGAGATCTTTGTATAAAATGCGGTGCAGTGATGCTCTATGTACATTTAAAACACTTGCGCGCTTACGAAAGGTTCGGATCGTCACAAACAGACTGATTCCTACTTTTCACGGATTCATCCGTTCTTGCTGATCTTGGTCGTCCGGATTTCGGTTTGTCCATTGTTAAACCAGTTTCTTCATACTTTACGACACATTTTCGAATGAGGAGAACCCTTGGTGCATCTTGCAAGTTACACAAACCACGATAACTGCAAAATTTTCTCGGTGCTCTAGTCGCCGAATCACCGTTTTTGTAATATTTTCGCACACAGAACGCACGGTTCACTCTCGAGAAACGCTCCATAGCTACCAAATTCCTATAAGCCAGGCAATCGATTGAGCTACACCCCACATCTCTTAAATTTGTTGCGATTGCGCAATAAGCTAATCAAAAATTAATATTCTATTGAGACACATTCAGCAGGTATTGGTAAAAATTTTCTGTAAACTGCTTGCAAACCTTTTTTGGTGTTTACAAATCGCCATGTTTATTTTACATTTCCCAATTTCCTCAATTAAAGCTGTACGCGAAATAAAGTTTTTAGGTGTTTGTAAACAATTTTGCTTTGTACGTTTAAGTACACCAAGGAGCGGTTGCCAGAAGTTGTTTACAAATAATGTTAGAAGGTACATACAAAGCTTAGAGTCCATTAGAGTTTTAAATCTGTGCTAGAAACATCTTAATGTCTGCTAACATCGCATAAGGTGAACATTTATTATTAAAAATGGCGTATTCTGTGACAAATTAAATAATGAGATATTTTAAATTTATACGTGATCTCACAAGATGGGTGTCTTCAATTTAATACCGTGGTGAGTACGTTTACATTTATCTAAATCAAATTTTTCATAAGCAATGGATGTGCAGACATAAAGTTGTGTTTTCTACGGTATTCCCTAAAACCTGGGGCTTCTGCCACTGAACTAATCTAGGCATAATTATGAACCACTATTGCTTCATTGCCTCTTTTTGGTATACACGAGGTATGTTCAAATTTAACCCGAAATTTTCTGGTAATTTTGCACTCAATAAAATTTGCACGCAGTAACGTATGCTACTTTTTGATAAACTCTCTTGGAACCTTTATAATCCCTTCTTTACCGAATGTTTTTAACTGTTCGTAGAACCAATTGTGCACAAAATTCTTGACATCTTCGTCGTCCTTAAATCTGATGCCTTCCATGCTTGTGTTAGAATCCCAAATAAATGTAAATCGCATGGGACCAAGTCGATACTATAGGGAGGATGGAAAAATGTTTCCTAATACAGTTTGGTCAATGAGTATTTAGATAGTTAAGCGATATAAGAACGGGAGAAAATCAAGTTTAGCTTTATGAGACAATAGCTGGCAATAACAGGCAGCATTAACGATTTGACAATCTGTCAAAAATCGGTAAACAAGACACATTCTGCTTTCCAAAATACAATCACCATAACCTTTGCAACTGAAGGAACAACTTTCGCTTTTTTGGAAGCTAAAGATGTGTTGTGCTGCCAATTTAAACACGAGTAAGTAGGATGTTCATAAACACTTCATCTTCTTTTTCAAAGCGCCTTAAAATATTTGTTGTAACTTGAAGATAGGCAGCCTTGCGACCACCTGGCACAAATTTTTGTAAATTTCAATTCTTTATGAATAATTTTTTCAACATTGGCTGCACTTATTTCTAATAATATTGATAAATCACGCACAGATCTCTGACTAGCATGACAAATAAGTTCATCAACTTGTTCAATATGCACATCTGTGACGGATGTTCGAGGTGTGTGATAATTTATGACGTCTTCTCTACCTTCACCTACACCAATCAAAAACTTAGGTTTTTCATACAGTATTTTCTCCAAACTGTCAAATCAGGTCAAGGTAACAATACCCAAACATTCTAGATAGACTGTTACATTAATAAAGAAAACGGAAATTTTGAATTTCATGAACTGTATTAGATGAGGTACTAAAATTCCAGGTTAAATTTGAACACATCTCGAACCAATATTGAATATTCGCAAGTGTTTTGGGAAGTTTCTTTATTTCAGTTAATTGAAAATGTTACGACGGCTATTCTCGGTAATTCCAAAGATGCCTTCTATTTTGTTCACTTATTGTTTACTTGTGGTAAGACTATAATTAATCTTTAAATTATTTAGAACATGTTTCGAGGCGATTCCTTTTCACGGTAGTTTGAAAGATTTTGGCCGATTTTGAATAAACACGCGAAAAATTAGTTTTCAACATCTCCTCATCAATGGTCTTGACATAAATAGCTATTACCAGTTGTTGTAGAGAATCTAAGACTGGTAATTTACGGGTTACAAACTTTAAACTATCGGGAATTATGAAATTATTACCAGTTTCTTATTTTGGAATAACTTTTATGCAGGATCTACATTTTATGCTCCCTTTTTTGATTGCGTATTTGTCATCGATTTTATAAAAGTTTTGATAGGGGAAACGTAAATAAGGCTGAAGAAGGCAAGTTCTAAAATTAGTATATCATATACGGGTGTCTCGAAACTCCCTGACCTAAGGAAGCATGCTTTTTTAAATACAACACCCCATATTATTATCATGTAATTGATTGTTCTAGATGACCTGTATTTAACATTAAAGTCTACTTGTATCCCGTAACATATCTTTCATATCTTCCCAAGTGCTAACTGCTAAGCACTACTCTTATGTTTTAACTAACAGTCCCCCACAAGAAAATATCCATTACGGTCAAATCTGGCGATCTTGCTGACCAGGCACTACGACTTAAAAATTATTTAAAGGCTGTCGATCAAAACTTAGTTAATTCATTCATTTTTGTAATATTTCCACTGCCAATCCTTCTTTGAGAAAAATGATTATTAATAATTTCACGAACGTTTAATGAGAGAAGCGTTAAGGCGTTATCTAATTAGTGCTACATGTGATTTTTTACAAGATCGGGAAAATATTTTGTTAGATGAGGAAGTTTAGAAATACCTCTCCATTCAAACAACCTTCAAAAAAGTGCATGGACTATCCCATCCCATAGATTAACACTTCACTTGTGTTGGTAATTATTCACATGTACAGAATGGGGATTTTGTGTGTCCTAATAATGGAAATGGTGTCAATTTGTAAAACTACTTCTATGAAATGTTGATTTGTTAGCAAAAAATATATACTTAGGATACTCATCATTTCCACCAATTTAATCTTGTGCCCATGATCAATTTCTGTTAACTCCTGGTGTAATCGCACATGATAAGGATGACATTTGTTTGTTTTAAAGCGCTAAGATAAAAAGAATATTGTAATACCTAAATTTGTACTCATTTCTCTGATACTTAGCTCTGAATCTTCCACAACAGCCAAACTTATTGCTAGGTGGTTATTCTCATTTAAAACAGGCTTTGTCCTTATTTTCTTTTTATATACTAGGCTTCCCTTTCGCTCAAACCGTTCCTTTAGTTTTTGAATCGACCTCATATCACGATAGCTTCTTTCTGGAAATTTTCATCCATACACTCTAGACACCAACAATGTTCATCACCTTGGCCAATTACATAAATCATAATACAATCTGCTTGAAAACAAATAAATATTAATTTGACTACTTTGTTAGTTTAACTGACACTTCTACTTATTTTAGTTAACTAAATGGTATCTAATTAACAAAAGACAATTAACAGTCAACTATTTCTTAACATTAAGTTTTACTAGTATCCCTACATCTCAATATCCAACAACAATT
This sequence comes from Phrixothrix hirtus, assembly GCA_024586415.1. Classification (NCBI taxonomy): domain Eukaryota; kingdom Metazoa; phylum Arthropoda; class Insecta; order Coleoptera; family Phengodidae; genus Phrixothrix; species Phrixothrix hirtus. The sequence goes on along the minus strand of JAHWXV010553766.1, from coordinate 6,573 downwards.
TTGCTGCTCACAGCTACTATATATTATTATCAAATTGTAACGTCGTCTAAATTAGTAAATTATTTCTAAACCGGGCTTTTAAACCGATTGTAATAAAAGCACCTTTTTTATCACGATATTAAATATTAGAAGAGATCTATATAGCAAATTTAAGAAACTAATTGCAATTTATTAGTTCTCAAAAATCATTTATTCACAAATGTTCATTAGAATTTTCTTCAAATTAAAAATCCATAATTCTGTTTAATAATAACACTTATAAAGTAACCCTATCTCCTAGCAAAGAATGAATTTTTATAGAGTTTCTAAATAAATTATCGCCAATAAGTATGAATTTATTGATATACAGATGAGCGTAACTTAAATCTGTATTTCATAACATAAAATAGGTATATTCCATTTAACAAGATTGCGAAAATTACAACTGAATATGTTGATTGTGTAAGATACTTTAGAACGTCCAGTACAAAACATTTAAATTTTAGTTATATCGTGTCGTTAGTGGGACATTTTTATGCGCTACTTTTTTTAAGGGAAGGAACTGAAAATTGATTACAGTATTACACATTAAATGAAAGCTACATATACTAGCTAAGAAACACAAATAAAATTTATAAGTTAGTACCACTGCACTTGATTTAGAAAAAAACTTGGAATTGAATATAGGTTAGCCAGCGCTTTCAATTACATCACAAAATTATAGTGTTCTATTTAAAAAAAATCGCGAAAATTGAAACTGCTTTAAAGATATTTCAAAACACCCTGTAGAAAAAATTTAAACTTTAGTTTCATCTTGTGGTAGGTGGTACGTTTCTTAAGCGCTGCTTACATTTTTAAAAGAAGAAACTGAAAGTTGATTATAATATTACACATTAAATGGAAGTATTAGCTAAGAATCATTAATAAAATTCATAAGTGGCGCCGCTTTATCGTATTTTTAAAAAACTTGGAAGTTGAATACAAGTTGCCTAGGGCTATCCATTACACTATAAAAATATGAGTTATGGTATTTCAAAAAATTCTTACTTCCTTAGGTCACAGTGTTTTGGGGCGCCCTGTTTATGCTATATTAATTTTAGATCTGTCCTTCTTCGGCCTTATTTGCATTTCCCCTATCAAGATTTTTATAAAATCAATGATAAGTGCACAATCAAAGAACGGCATTTAAAATGGACACCCTGTATAATACGTAATAATTTAAAGTAAATATTTTTCATTATTCTTTAAGTTGACATTTTAATTTTTCAGGCTTTACAAAAAAATATTTAAAGAAGTAAATTGGAAGCAATTAAAAGACGTTTAAATTAAAATACATGAATTTAATACATGTTTATATACCAATTCTACCCTTCACTACTTTAATGGCACTGGCTCATATATATCAGTCTCAATAGGTACAATATTCATGGATTCATATTCGAAAATTGTATGTGTCGTTAATCCCAGACGGATGTTTGTTCCTCTTCGTTATCGCTGTCAATGAAAAGCTAAGCTATATTTTCGCAAGATTCTATGTTACAAAATCCACAAATAATTGAACGCTTCAATCCAGCTCACCTGCACTATACAGGGTGTTTCAAAAAATATGGCATTCCTTTTAAGGGATGAAATCAAGCCCTATAGACAACCCAATAAGCGTAAAATTAAAAGCAATATGAATACTAAATAAAAATTCATTTTTGTTTAATAGTGACGAATTGACTACGCACATGCTATCAAATATGACACATTATCGAGTAAGTTTTTTTAGTAAATAAACATTTCTCTAGTAGAGCAGAATTGCACGTGTTTATTTTAACTTTTGAAACAGACGCATAAAACAAGACTGTAAAATGATATAGCGACCGATATCTTGATAAACGAAATTATGCAAACTTACATCAGTTACTGGATGCGTTTCGTTGCCTAACCAGTGTTTTAATAATAAAACTAAATCGCAAATTGTACCCATCTACACCGTGTTAAACTGATTGATGCGTTTGTACTAATAAAATTGTGCACAGGTCTGTAATAATGGAAAACTTACATATGTATGATTCAATTAATATGGATTTAAAAACTGTAAAATGAAAAATTAGATTAAGTGAAATAAATCTGTACTTTAACATTTTTAATTATTTGTAGTTTCGAAGGCAATTTCACAAAAATGATACTAAAGGAATTTGTAATAATGTATCTGATATTTTTAAGAACCTTATTGGCCACTTAGGTAATTAATTATGTATCCGAAGAAAATGTTATCGAAAATTATTTTGAAAACTTCAATAAAATTGTTTTAATGATATCAACTATTACAATATTCCTTTAGTATCACTTTTTTAAAATTGCTTTTAAAACAGTATATAAAACAATGTTTGTCGAATTGTGCAAATATTATCTGAATACTATTACAAAGCCAATTAGAAAAATTTAAAACGTGTCAAAGGTCCGTTCGCCTAACAATTCATGTTTTTATTTTACTGCGTTTAAATCCATTTTTTCAATGGACCATACCTCATAATTACTTACTTTATTCAAAAAGGCTAAGTTAAATATAACATAAATAAGCTCTGAGCGGAAGGCATTATTGTGTTTAGTTTACGTACGAATTGAAGTAGCTGCAGAATAAATTCATGCAAATGCCCATTTGTTCCATAGAACCTACGCATCTATCATAAGTTGTCTCAGTTATGAATTCAAAACAATGGTGATTTAGTTGAACATTTTTTGTAAGGATATTTGGATGATAAGTTTGGTAAAAATCTTAGAATGCACAAACAGTCAAATTTTCATCTCAGTTAACGTATTTTATGATAAAATAAGAGATCAATGTTTTCTCAACAAGTAATTAACCTATAACACGTTTTGCTTGCCTAAAGAACAGGGCCTAATCAATAATAATTTAAATAAGTACAGTATAAAACTAATTTTTATTCAGCTATTGTATTAAAAAAGTGTTTAAAGTGTTTTTATTTTAAATGTAGGACGATGTCACGCAATTTTAGATATTAAAATCGATTTTTAGCAGTAAAATTTAAAAAATTCACTAAATAATTGCTTAAATTGTCTTTACATTTAAACACATTTTCTTAGTACGATGCATGACTAAACTCTATTTATTATTATTATCAGTTATTAATAAATAACTTCTTCAAAATTGTTAAAACAGCTGTATGCATTATTCCTAAGTTCTCTCAATTGTCTAAAAGGGCAATCCCCTTATCCTGTCATTTATTATAGTAAACAAATCGAAATATGCCTGCTATAGCTGTAAAAAAAGTGTATATTACTGGAAATTGATACTGTTAGGTAGGTCAGTTATAATTTTATGAATGACTTAACAGTTTTAATCTGAATGCTACCATAGGCGGCTCGTTGTACATAATTAGAAGAAAAGGGACTTTTTGTATTCGTATTGCTTTTAATTTTATGCTTATTGGGGTGTCTATAGAGTGTAATTTCATCACTTAAAAGGAATGTCATATTATCTGAAACACCCTATATGCCTCTGTATACATTTTGTTTGCAATTGCATGAATTAGTATTAAGAAAAGACGCAGGAGCTGGATCCGTAGTTGGTTTCACTAGATTAAGGCTAACATTATTTCGTTGCTAACTCCACCCAGGTGGTGTTTTTCAATTCCTCGCCAGATTTGGCAGATAAGTTTTAAAGACATGATAACGAGCAGCATAACCTGTAGATGGCGGGATAGTAAGATTTATTGTGCTTTTAATTATGAATTTTGCAAATTATTAATAAATAACGTATATAATCCTATATTTCATTACTATGACGCTCTCGATCTTATATTACTGAATAGCGTCAAGTTTGTCAAATTTCTGACCAATATTGTGGAAGAGGAAATATATGTTATCTTTTTCATTAATAACAGTTTCAAAATGACATGTGCTAGTGAAGTATACATTCTATAATATTTTTATTCTTTCATTTTCCATCTTTTTTTTGCAGCTCGACTGAAATGGGAATTAAAATTTTGATAATACATGATTATTGTTGTTTTATTTTATGTGGCCTTTTTGTGCGTAGACAAGTGAAACTTTTAATTTATTATTAGCCAGTTTGTAGTTATGGAAAATATCGTTTCGTATTTTAAATAAGATACTCTCTAGAATGCCTGTTACAAATAAAGTTAATTTATGTCAAGATGTATGAAATTGTATCTATCACGAGCATTATAATATATGTGTTTATATTTTCCTTGTTAATATCGGTAACATGTAAATTTTCGTTCATGCTCAGTAAACGCAGCTATTAATAATAAAGAACCTATGATGTTGCCCAGAAAACCACATATTTCCGAAATAGCTTGTGACACAGTAGTACTATTGATTAAATTTGAATAAATAGTAGTACATATAAAATCGATGGTTATTACCATACGAAGCAAGGAAGCAAGAAAGCAAGAAAATCACTTTTCTGTGTCTACAATGCTCTACATTTTATACCCTAAAAGTATTTACGGCGTATTTCTTAAAACTACAGGGTAGAGCTCGGAGCTTTGCTTTTTGCGAATGAGTAATGTGATGGCGCAGTTGGTTGAGAGGGTGGGGGTAGGCCTGTTGGAGTGGGACAGATGGAAGGTTTGTGTTTCTGTGCCGTTCAGTCGCAACAATGCAATGGACAGTAGAGCATCACTCCTTTTGCGTTGAGGCCTATTCTTCGATCATTGCGGTGCAGTGTGCTTTTCGTTTACGATTCGCATCCACCCCCCCCGGTTGGGTTGCATTTAGAATAACAAGAAATATGACATCGATAAGAAGAGGACCGCAGAGAACAGCGACAATATCGGAAAACGTCGACCAAGTTAGAGTAGCAGTATAGCATTCTACCACACGGCCTGCTCGAAAACAAGCAGTTGCTCTTGGCATTTCGAGACGTTCTCTTCACCGGATTTTGAATAGTAAACTTCAGTTTCACCCATATAAAATGGTTGTGGTTCAACAATTGTCAGCACTGTATTATATGACACGACACACATTTTGTGACAACATGTTTGCCACCCTACCTCGTGATGTAAATGTGTTCTTCTATAATGAGGCATATTTCTACCTCAGTGTGTGCGTAAATAAACTAAATGTGCGGTACTGGAGAGATACGAATCCTAGGGAACTTCACGAGGCCTATTCACTCGGATCAAGTCACTGTGTGGTGCGCCAGATCAAAAATAGGCATCATCAGCCATTACTTCTTTCAACATAACGGTAATTCCGTAACCGTGAGAACAGATCGTTACGAGACTATGCTATAGGAGTTTTTCCATGCTGCTTTTGAAGCAATGCAATTGGACGATACATAGTATCAACAAGATGGTGCCACAGTACACACAATGAAAGTTTCCATGAACTTTTTGGGCGGGTCATTTCTCTGAGGGAGGACCTCAACTAGCCTGAAGATTTAGCTACCTGTAATTCTTCTCTGTGGGGTTACCTGACCCTGAAAACCCTAAAGGACAATATTCGCCAGTATACTCGTTAACATACCCGAAATAGTGAATGAAACTTCAGACAAAAGTTTCTCCAGTGTGTGGATAGTGAAGGATGACATTTCCCACATATACTTTTAAAACCGTGTAATTTAAAAATTTCCGTTATTGTACTAAATGAAATAAATTAAAAAAATTTGGGTTTTGAACGTTTAATATTGTATATTCTTTCCCAAAAAAGCAAAGTTCCGGTTTCCACCCTGTATTTTTAAACATAAATCTTTTATAAAGTCTTTGCTAAAAATAAAAATATGGACTGATATACGGGGGTATTACTGAGTAATGACGACCCTGAATGTCCTAAATAGGCAACCCAATTTACACTTACATGGGTCGCTATTCCAATACAAAAACATATACACCTTATTTGTCATATTTCCAACTGTCAATAATTAAGTTGTAATATTTAAACTACTACAAGTATAATGAACTACTAGTAAAATTGGTGTTCATCTTTGTTAAAGAAAATTTTTTAATAAATCATAAAATAGCAGGATATAAAATGAAAACGAAGTTAACTGGAAAAAAATCAATAAAAATGTTAAGTATCTATTAAATAAACACCTAATGTAAATTTTGCTCAAAATGTCGACCTCTAACTGTTACTCAGGCTGCAGTTATATTTAAAAATGATCGCTGTACACGCCGTAATGTTTCTGGTATTATTGACCTACAGGATTCTGTAATCCTATCCTTTAAATCATCAACATTAGCAAGCGGAGTTAAAAACACTTGATGTTTTAGCACACCCCAAAGGAAAAAACCTAAGGGACTGTTATCGGGACTTCATGGCGGCCATGGATTAATCGAACTTCTTCCTATCCATCTATTCTCAAATTCAGTTGATAAAAATTGCCGGACGTTTTGATGGATATGAGGTGGTGCACCAACTAACTGGAACCACAAATTTTGGCGTGTATGAAGGTCCACATCTTCCAGCAATAACGGTAACTCGTTTTGCAAAAAATTAGAAACATTTGTACATTTAATACCCCTGGAAAGAAGTACGGCCCAATAATATGCTCTCCTAAAATTCCACACCAAACATTTAAGGAATAAATTGTTTGAAAGTGTGCTACTCGCGTCCACT
>JAHWXV010553649.1:0-15377 GCA_024586415.1 Phrixothrix hirtus | reverse complement strand
TTGTATAACGGTATTAGCTACTGACCTCGGCTGGACTACTTTTTGTAAATTTCCACTAAGGGTGCATTACAGATGTTTTATGATAGTTCAGTTCTTCTGGATATTTAAAATAAAATTCAATTTATTAGTAAAGTTTCTGTGGTGCTAACAAGTTGTTTTAATAGTGTTCCAAATAATATTAATTATTAGAGCTTATTATTTTGGTGAAAAGGGTTGAGTTTATTTAAAGTTTATTTACCTGTGAGCTTTAATGCAGATTTTTGGTGATTGTTTGAGTTATTGCAATTGCACCTGATTAATTATTTAGGTCACATTTTATAATATTTATTGATTATTGATTGCATTATTAATTGATAATTTGTTATCAATTGCATTTTTATAAATTGAATTCCAAACAGTTAAATTAATATTATGTTTAAAATTGTTTTTAAATGATAATTGAAATGAATTATAAAATTGAGCGTTGACATTCCAAACTTATATTAAGACTGTCTACCTCCTATTATTCCTACTGGTAGCAGGGGCAGTTTGAGGGCAGGTTGTCTCGCGCATTAACGTCCCTTGACACCATTGTACTGCTCAGTTCTGCCCGTAAGTTTGTTTAACGTGATACGCTATTATCGCGGCCTAGTGACAATGTGTAGAGTGGGTACCTCGCGCGTTAACGTCCCTTGGTCCATTGCACAACTCACCATTGCTAGGACGCTGCTATCAGGGACACCGTCTGTGTGCCATCCCGGGTGTCCATTAGGCAAGGAACTTGTGATGGAGTAGTACCTCGCGCGTTTCTCCCTTGGTACTCTGCACACTTCGAAGCTAGTTCCCGGTTTGTAGTATCTGGAGCGATACCTCGCGCGATTCTCCCTTGGTGCCATTGCACAGCTCAGTGCTAGGCTCCCGACAGTAGTGAAGCGGGTACTTTATGGGTTAACGTCCTTTAGTACCCATTGCACAAACTCGCTATGACGGACAGCTCGCGTGTATCCGCCTTTAAACAGTGCTCAAGTAAATGTATAATAAAAAGATAGTTTCAGCTTCTCTTTATGGTCTCACATTTAATTAACTAATTATTGTTATTCATTATATTAAACCTCAACACTGAATGATTGGGTCACCCTCTTTCATTTCTAGACAGATGCTAAACTGGCTGGATCATCTCCTCTGCATCATGTGACTGGCCCTCATAAATACAAATAAGTAATTAGCACATTCTGACATTTTAGCAAGGCTAATTATAAAAACAAATTAAGGTATATAATTATTTATATTATATTTTAAATAAAATAACAACGACACGCCCGCCCTATCACTCCGTTTCTCTCTTTTTAATCTTTCTTCTCTTACAATTTGTATCTTAAAGTTGTAATACAAATACACAATTGTAGCAAATAACGGAAATAACATTATTATTAGGAAAAATGTATTCTATAGAATTTGACTACAAGGTAAAAGCCTAAGCAATAATTTAATTTTGTAAATTTAGCATTAGTAATGTCTTTGTATCTTTAACATTATAACGACGCATTCTTATTTTTGTGATTATGCCTAGTTAATGTTAAACAAAAGCGATAAAAAAATTGGTTATCCTTTAAAAATTGGGGAAAGAATAGTTTATACGCCGTATACCAACATAAATTACTTTACACAAAAATGGATGTGGTGCCATTTAAATAAACAGTGAAAAGATATGTTTTTGTATTACTTTTCAATTTCTTTTAATTTTGACAGTTTGTCTAAAATATGTATTCAAGTGCATGTAATTTACGAACCCAAAAATTAAAATATAACTTTTCGTAATTAAGTGTTGGTAATATAAGCTAATATTTTATATTTTTTTTTATTATAATGGATTTAGTAATAATATAATCAGATTATTATATTTAAAAGAGGCGCGTTATACGTGCAGCAATTTTCTTAGAGATAGCACATAGTCTTATTGTGAAAAGATTAACACCATGTCTAGCTCTAAAAAAACGCATTAAAACACCTTTTATATTGATCTTAGCAGTGGGATTCAGGACTACTGATGCACTGACAAACAGAAATATACATAGATAATTTACTATAACGATATTCAGAGTTCAAGGTCCAAGTCAGTCTTGTTCCCTCAGATGTTCTGTACATTACCATTTGAAAAGACCATAAGGCATTTGATTAAAACATATTATGATGGGTAGATCAAAAAATTTCCTCAAAATCCCATAGTATTTGGACTATTTTGAAAGCCATCGGAGATGGACCATACACGCATCCATAAAAATGAAAAAACTCTAATTTTGAGCGTAATGGTGAAAGAATAAGGGTAGCGTTTCATTCGAAAAATTAAATTATCCTTGACTGAAAAATTGCAAATATAGAGATTAATACCAAGTAATATTTTATTATCAATAAATTATCATTACTTTAGAAGATAGCATCCCGTCAGTTTATTACAATAGTTTGAATGTTGGATTCTTATCTTACTTAGTTTCGAAAGTTTAAAGTAATTTAAAAACGTTATGACATTGCGAAAATATTTTAATTAATAGAAATGGAATAATATGAAATATTCTGTTTAAAACAATAAAGTTATGCAGCGTCCAGACTAATCGCTCTGTATATTCCAAAATAACCTTAAAGCGGATGGACTCGATCTACATAGCTTTTATTTGAAATATTTCTTAATGATTTCAAATATAAGGAATGCATCTAATAATCTATCTGGGGAATGCCTTGCATATTATATGCAGAATGTCTCACAGACACGTGACTAGGTTGAAATCATATTTTTTTGGTATTATACCGAACCAAAAGAACTCACATGTGTCCTGAAATTTATATCTTTAATGTTATAGCGTAAAAAAATAGAAAAATGTATAAACTAAAACAGTCTGTTAATTATGAAGCAACCTTTACTTTAGGACTGTTCAAAATTATCATCGTTTTAAGCAACACATAATTGTGCTGTCTGAGAAATGGACCTTACGGATTGAACTATTTTGTATACTATTACAAATATCCACTATCTTTATTCCATGGCAGCAACTGATATCTTTAATCTGCTTAGATAAATCTACCAATCGGAAGCAGTTAGTAGAGATGACAAAAGATATTTGTAACAACATAGAAGTAATGCGAGACTTCTTTTTGGGCCCATAAAGCTGATTCGTGACCAAGACGATGATCGTTTTATATAGTTCTTAAAATAGTTTGTTTAGTGCTGGGTTATCTAATGATTGACGTACACTGTTCTATTGTTTGCATTATAACATTAAAGCAATATAATTTAGGCCATATATGTATTAAGACTTTTTGAAACAAAATAACACCAAGGATATATAGCTTAGGTAGGGATATCCATTTACAGCACACCTTGTACGTAATATGCTAATTACTATAAAAGCCAATTACGATTAATTATCGCCATCAATGCAAAAAAAGAATTTTAAGATTCCCGAATAAATATTTCAAAACATTTGTTCTGTTTTCTCGAGAAATTTCAATTTAATGGAGAAAAATAGAAAAATGTGCAAAAGCTTACTATAAAATACGCAAGAGGATATTTTGTTCATCAACGCTATTTAAAAATAATTATAAAGCTAGCTTCGACAATTTGTATAATTAATAAGATTAATTAACTAATTAAATAACTTTAAAGATTAGGCTCAATGAACAGACAAAAGTATTTGAAAAATAATTTACTCACAACGGCAACTCCATTCGATATATCCAGTAATAGGATTTTTAAGAACATCGTTTTACTAAAAACATTAAACTAAACCTTTTTAATTTAATTATTGTGAACTTATATTTTTATAGCTATATTTATTTCTTCTACTTGATAAAGTTCAACAATTGAAAATTTCAGTTTTCAGTACGTGCATTATTTTTATTTTACAATTACAATTGTATGCAACTTTCCAATGCGTTAATTATTTTTCCCTGTACGTTACTGTATTAATTACAATAAATTTATATAGTTAAGATAATTATCATCTCTTACTTATTTTTAAAGTAACTATTAGCGATTATTATACATGATTATTGTTATTATAAACTCGGTAGGTAATTATGTGGCTAAATAAAACTTTAATACCTCCACGATTATTCATTAATTATACATTTTAATAATAATCTAATATTTTTCTGTTTTATTGTGATAAGATTCAGGATGCTTTTTTAAGATAACTATATGTTATGATTATTATGATGCTGAATTAGTGATTTAATCATGGTTGAATAATTAATCACTGCTTACCCTTCAAAGCAATCCGAAGTAAATTTTAATTCTTATAACAAGTTTATTTCCTTACTGAAATGTTTCTTAGTTATAACAGTTTGGAAACACCTGCAATTTACATTTTGGGTTTCCGTCCCAGGAGCAGTTAACTATTTAACTATTATTGGTTGAATAGAGAAAAATGAATTTATTTTTTCTCCAGTTTGGCAGTAATACGATTTGTCTTTTCATATAAATATAGAAAGTATTTGATTGACGATATATAATTTAAACTTTCATTATTTTAGTTTAAGTGAACTAGAGATTTGATTTAAATAATAATGTTGTGCAGTTTTTATGTTGATTCAGATCCCGTTGAGAAATTTGTAAAAATCCTAATCACTTAAAAGTTATTTAAAGAAAACAGAAAAATCGCCATTTTCTAAAAAAGCTAATGCCTCCGTGATTGTTAAAGTTATCAAAAAAAGGTTAAGCTAAAAGTTACTAGTTGCTATCAAACAAACGAGAAAACGTTATCAAAACAAAATTCAAGATGCTGAATTTTCGGGATATTACTAGCAACTTTCTTAAATTAAATGACAGCTATATTGAGTTAAATAGAATGTCTTTACTCTTTACAACAATGTCAGATAATCTATGTCTAAATCAAAAATTATGAAAGATATAAAATTTTTAATTTTAAAAAAGTAAACACAAATAAAACAAAATAAAACAACATAATATCAATACTGCACGCAACGTATTGCAATTAATATTGTTGCATGCATCCACCACTACTTCACGTAGTTCTCCACATTATTGCAGTTGTAGTTACTTCCATAAACTTTATTTTTTAAAACGCCAAACAAACAAAAATCAAGAGGCGTTAAGTCCGCTGACCTGGGTGGCCACTCAATATGTGTGCTAGTTGCTATTACTCAATTGTTGACACGGTTCATTAAATAAACAATAGCATCTCTAGCATTACGTGCAGGAGCACTATCTTGTTGATACCATATTTGATTGTTTGAAGAATTTCTAGGTCACGGTGGGCTTTCAGGGTTCCATTAGATATTATAGAACCAACTAACTGATTTGCCAATATGTCACAAAAAACATTAAAGCCGAATCGAATTTGATTACATCTTGGAATCACAATAAGTGGATTTTCCTGTGCCGAATGGTTCTCGTTGTGCCTGTTAAATAACCCACGGTTGGAAAAATAGCATTCTTCAGTCCACAAAATGCAATTGATAAAATCGTCATCTTGTTCAATTTTATCAATAAACCATCTGCATAATTTTGATCTACGGATATGATCATTTGACTGTAAATTTTGTGAAATATATAATTTATAAGGCCGAAATTGGTGTTTTCTTAAAATCCTAGATGCTTTAGACTTATACACATTAACTTGAGCTTCTATTTCCGTCGTTGAAGCATTAGGATTAATTGCCACACAAGCCAATGTTACTTCTTCACCTTCTACAGCCACATTAGTATTTCGATTAGTTTCCTTAAGCACCCATACTGCTGCATATTTCTGTCTAATTTGTGAAATAATTTAATATCCGGTTGCGTTCTTTCTGGAAAATTGGTAAGGTACGTTTGACGAGCAACTCGCGAATTTTTGTAACTCCTGATATCAGTACAAGACATATATTGTTCATTTGTTGGCTAATTCGCCGTTTGAAATAGATAATTAAAATTACTGCAATTTCATCACCTAACACTGCACAAGTTCTGACTATTTACACAAATAATTTTAAGCTAACGCAACATTGGCAGATAGTCGTGCTGCAACCTTTGATTTATTGTTATTCATTTGTTTTCATATTTACTTTTTTAAAATTAAAAAAATTAATATCCTCCGTAATTTTCGATTTAGACATAAGTTGTTTTACATTGTTATAAAGAGAAAAAATATTCTATTTTACTGTATAAAAATTATGGCCGCCATTTAAAACAAGCAAGGTGCTAGTGATGTCTCGAAAACAGCCATCTTGAATTTTGTTTTGATAACATTTTCTCCTTTGAAAGAGAGCAACAGGTAACTTTTATCTTAACTTTTTTTTGACATCTTTAACAATTACGGAGGCATTAGCTTTTTTAGAAAATGGTGAGCTTCAGTTTTTTTTGATTAACTTTTAATCGTTTAAGATTTTTATATTTTCCTCAACGGAATCTGAATCACTATGACAAACTGCACAACATTGCTAATTCAGCGAAACCTCTATCTTTAGTAATAAAAAAGATACCCATGCTAACCCGCTCAATCTGGGACACCATGTATATCTCATTTTCGAATGCGAAATGCTCCCTAAGTGTTTTGAAATTGTTTTATATGGTGTGGATACTACTGATTAAATAAAATTTAGGATTTGTTTTCGAAATTTTGAAAAAACAACAATAAATAAGTTAATTGTGAAACTTAAAATACATCGTGGTGACGTATGAGAACAATGTGATTGATTCATCAACGACACTATGATATCACTATCGGTTTCTTTAATAACTCATATTTTTAAGTAAGATATCTAGATAAGAGTTCCAAATATATATGATCTTACTAAGAAAACGTTAGGAAAAAAATGAATTTTTATATTGTTAAATAATGACTAAGTTTATATACAGAGATGCCTGTTTATCCAAATACGGTAACTAAATAGTATATACTTGTATTATAAATAAGTAAATTTCCAAAAACACAACAGTATAATTAACAAAAATAATGGTGGTATAATCTGGGCCGAAGCGAAAATGGATTAATGAATGGTAACAATTATAATTATAAGCGAGTAACTCAAAATAGCACAAAAGTTAGTAAAGCAATGAGCGCCAGCAATTAAATGGTCTGATCTGTTATAAGGCGCAGCACCCGGACGAATGTGATTAAGAGTTGCATAAACTGTGAATCCCTCTATGGATATGGCGGAACTTTCAGAAGTTTATCGATATTTATGGATACAACGATAATCATCGAAAGTTGCTAAAACAATTTGCGCTTCTGGGTAGTTATTTAATAAATATAGATAAGCTATCACTTGGATAACAAGAGATAGCTATTTCATTAACAGGCAATTAACGAGGTTGCTACATATTCAAGATAAAATGGCATGTGAATTTATCACCAATATTACAAGATAATGGATAAGTATTGCCCTGTTATTTAAAGTCGTACATCTTAAAACCCACCCAATTAAACATTAATATTAAATATGTCGTAAAAATAGCTCACCCAGAAGGCAATAATAAATTCTTATAATAGAATTCATATAAATCCAACAATTCGTAACTTAGCTTTGTAGACCTGTTGCCCCTATGCCAACTGTATTTAATCCTGTACCCCTTTCGACGACTTTGCTGGGACCCGACAAAAGGAATCTAAAATTACTGTCAATCAGCATACTCTCTATGCCCAAATAATTACCGTACACAAAATTTAAAATTAACAAATCTTTGTAATCAAATTTAAGAAAATTAGTTGAACTATTAATACACAAATAGGTTGCATAAAAATTAATAATTTGTATTGAAAATAAGTATTTAATTTGTATTATTGGAAATTAATTAAAATTTAAAGATCGAACTCGAAGTTCTTTAAATGCAAATTTAAAATTAAAATTATAAGGATAATGTTAAAGTAACAACAGGTAGAACGCTATAGGACATATGGCATCACGCAAGGATCGCTTTTTGCTATGCCATGTCCTCAAAAGGGTTCCGTAGGGACCGTTATTTTCGAGTGCAATTTGATATGCAGGTTTCCCATATTGTTTTGTACAACTAGCACTTGCTTTTGCAAAAGAGCTTTTCTGGGTAACGGTTTGACAAGTAGAATTTTTCAAAACTACTTATGAATTTTTGCTAAAACTCATGGTATTATTTACTTAAAAGATTCACAGTCCACCTATGTGCGTAACAAATCATCATGAAGGTTTGTACCAAATAGCGTATTATGTTTGAATAAATTTGAATCATTAAACTATCGAAATATTAGATAGGATAAATTGTTTAAAACTTTTGTTGCTGAAGCTTAAGGGTGCCGTAGGTCATTTTTCCCTGATACCTACTATTCCTACTAGAACTTACCAAAATCTGGAGGTGTTGCAATACCTAGTAGATATTTTAATCGTGCCAAACGCAACATTAACACGAGCTCTAGAATTTATCTGCTCAACCGAGAAGAAAGCATGCTTTTGAATTTCTCCGATGAAAAATTATTAACCTTTGTCTGGTTTGAACCCCTATTCTTGAATTAGGCCAAAAATTCTAACCGCAAAACCACCGAGTCCGCACGTTTGAAATTGCTTTGACTGTCCTTTATTACGCGTAGCTGCATGTTTTAATGCAAAATAAGGTAGCCTGAAGATTACGAAACTTACTTTAGAAATGAATAGCTTTTATTAAAATAATCTTATCCTAATTAGTGCTTCGTAGTTACTAATTCACCTTTTTTTTCTATGATGTTCTTGGCCTAAATTGCCAAAATTGTGTAATGTGTAATTAAAATAGGTCTGCTTAAAATTCTATTCAAGTTAACCATCTACATGCTTATTTTAGCATTTCTTATTATTTATATCATTCATAGAATTACTCTCCATCTTACTAAGTCTGTAAAGTACTATTGCAGTTCACGAAATGACCTCTCGTAATTTTTTTGATAAATTGAGATGACTTCTCTATTGCTCTGTTTTTACTGGGTATGTTATGGCGCCTACGGACCCGTTGATTACCGCTTTTTAGGAAATAACGAAAAATAGTTACAGATACTAGAAATAAGGAACACTTTTCTAAGTAAAGCAAATTAGAAAATATTTTACTTCACTTGGGGAATGAACAAATAAAAGTACAAACTGCTTGTAAATTGCATAGTTTTGTTTTATTAATTGATATCATCACATTAGGCACAGATACACCAAATTAACATAGTCTGTGGTAATACATACAAACGGTTTTTTGTATAAATTAATTTTACACATATTTCTTCTTTACATTTAGAAATAAATTAACATACAATGGAACTGTAAATTGTCAAAATTACTCCTAAAGGTGCAAACATAAGTTAAGACAGTAAATCATGTAAAATTATAGGATGTATTTGAAAGCACGGATTCCATGTTTAGATATTTATCTGTAAAGAATAGTAAACACTGTATGCGCTGCAAGAATATATTTACTTTAAATTTTCTGTTATCTATTAAAATTTCTTAAATTTTTTAAAACAGACATGCAATACTGTATTGAATATTTGCACATATACATAAATACCCTATCTATAGTCTGCCTATTCAAAAACATTTGTTCCGGGTCTATGTCGTAATTAATTAATAATATTAAATAATCACAATTAAATAAGTGAAATCTAAATTCCAAAATATTCATGGGGCAATGCTGTAAACAATGAGGATGTCTAAAATTTTTGAATTTATTAATTAAGTTATAAAACATGGAACAGCAAGAATTCTTTTAATTACTGTGGATCGTCAGACATTTCAATTCGCTTAACTAACTGAAGAATTCAACTGTTGAGGCTTATAAGTTAGTTAATATTTAAAATCAAATAAGGGCTATAAATTTCATGAATACACATTGCATATTAATATAGTTTCAACTAACCTTTATAGAGTCTAAAGTTTAATGCACTTAATTTTAAACTTGATTTATTTAATAAATGAGTGAATAGATATCGAAGTGTGACTAAAATAAAAAAAATGTGGCCATTATAATTGTTTTATGTAATTAAATTAGTAGTGCTTTATATTTTTTTAATACCAGGATAGATTTCATATTATACTTTCTTCTCTATGGACCGGTAATAATCATTGCAACTATTCTCTATTTTCCGATGTTCTTATGAACCTACTATCTGTTTATTAAAAGATGAACCTACTATCTGTTTATTAAAAGATGAACCCTGGCCATCAATGCCCACTGTATCACTAAGGAGTAAAACATTCCTAGTCAATTCAGCAACTATAACTTGACAGTTGATGTTTGAATAACTTGTAATATTTGTAGGTTAATATAAACGTCAAAAATTGATATACATAATATTTCTTAAAGGTGGTATTTCATTATAGCTATTTTTATGAAATTATTTGTAAAATTCAAATATTGTTTGAGTTTTAGCCCAGATAAGGATATATTTGTTTACCATACTTATGTAAATAAATGTAAGATGTTTATGGACGTATACAACGTTGTCCGTTATTCCAATGTTTTTCGTGAAATTCCCTTTAATCATTTTTAAAATTAATATACATTAAAAACGAATTCATATCACTAACCACAAACATTTTGTCAGAATGAAATTTTCAATTTATTTTCTTCTATTTACGGTTTTGTTTACTAAATTAGTTTAATTTCACTGAACTACGGCTTGATCTACGACATTATGGCATTGATTTTATATAAAATAAATGATTATGGTTAGTCCGGCAGCATAGAATTCTTATGAGACATACGTTAGTCAACTTCATTCCTAAACACCGAAAAAGATACTAAAATTATGTCATCCTTGTTACACTCGACTAAATGAGGGAATACTAGTGCAATATTTTTACTGTACTTACTTCGTACCATGGTGACGCAGGGCTCATCTTTTAACAAATAGATAGTATGAGTATCTCTCACCTTGATATTCCTAATCAATGAGATTTTTCCGCCTTCGTCCTCAATTTCCATTAATACTTCCCTCCAAAACTAGCCTAAAAGGTTCGTATTTTTTTTAGGATGGTCCACGTAGGATGTTCTTCGAATTTTATGGCTCGAAGGATTTCCCTACCCCTGCCCATTTCATGACCAGTTCAAGAGATTCTTCAGAATTCTGCGAACCGTTCACATTTGGAACCAACTTCCTCATACAAATTAAATCCACGCCCACGCTTCTATGCCATACAAAGAACTCAGCGAAGATGTGTTTCACGGTCAAAATTAGATTTGTAATCCTTTCGGTTACTTGTGCAGATTGATTAAATTTTGTTGAACCTCGTATATACGTTATTTAATTATTAGACAAAACAATTGAAATTTCTGCTTTATTTTTTATCCAGTTTCGTTTATGTAAACGTAATTTAATTCCCGTTCCATAAAAATTCTGTGCTACAAATTTATTTCTCTAGTAACTATTAATTAAATTGCTGTAGAACATTCTGAATTTTAAAATCCTATTAGTACATTGTATTAAAGTCAAAAGTCCTTGGCTAAATTCGACAAACATTTCGCATATGTTAGCTTTAGCGACACCTTTACAATGTTATCAGCTATAGCCACATGTGCATATGTTCGAGGCACAAATTGTTCTTTTCTGTTTGCTAATCGCTATGTGCTTAAACGGTTGGTTTTTCTTTGTTCTACTTTAACATCTACCACCGTTTATCGCTGGTGGATCCATTCCGCCCGCCGTTTTTTCTACCAAGATACCGCAACTTCTTGGATGCTGCCTTCTGTTCTTCGGTTGCTACTAGCTTCTACATGATTCGAAATGTTTCTACATAAGGTCGTACATTTTCGATTATTTATTTCTTCGCTTTACGAGTTATGCTTATATTCAAATTAAAAGAATTACTTACTATAAATGCACTACCATGTTTTTGGATAACATCTCCGATGAATTTTTGTCAAGCTATCCTCGCTACTGTTAAAGACCTATTTTGTTTTCTACGATTTAATTTTTAACTCATGTCATACGTAATATTTCTTTAAATACATAAATTTTGATATAGTCAAATTATGCTATTATCTGTAAAGTAACGCCGTCTGATTTAATATTCAATTAATTTACTTTTCCTATTTATTTAAAGAAACGCTACAGAACTTTACTTTGCAATTTTCCACTATCATAAAGCCTTTGTTTAATTACTTCTTACTAATTTGAAAAGAAATCAGTTATTTGAGTATAAATTTATGCATATGCTAGGTTCAATTCTCGAGAACGCAACCGCCGCAAATGGACCTTCAGTCTAATTGTTTTTAGTAGATTTTTTTTATTATTTCTCATTTAAATTTAATTTGCTGCCTTTCTTATACTCGCGTCCAAGTAAGACGTAGTTACTAGTTAGAGTCAGTTGTTTCGTTTGATATACGAGGTGCGCTCGTTTGATCATTATATATTATGTTAGCCTTAAACCTTAAAAGTCAGAATTCAGTAACTTTTGCTTGATGTATGCGTCCCTACGAGAACATAAATTTCACTTTATTATATTGTTAATATTATTGGAACAATTATCGTATATTATGTCAGCTTCAACCCTTAAAAGGCAAAATTCAGTAACGTTTGATTGATGTATGCGTCCATATGTGGTCATAAATTTTACTTTGTTTCGTTAAGAATACTTAACACCCTATTTTGTTGAATCGCAATATCTTTCTTTGTTGATTTCGCCAGTTTGGTGAAATAAATACTGTTGTTACATATCTGTGTCGTATTATTTTCGACGAACAGCTTTACTTAGCCCTTTTTCCAGCTAGGTGGAACTTCTAGTTGCTCGACCAGTGCTATCATTTGAAGAACTTTAGGGTACAATAAGTACACCACACGCCTTGTCGTTCAGATGTGTGCTGCCTCTGCAAATCAGCGTACGACTGGCGCCTATTCTTTAACTTATTCTTTCTTGGAAGCAATCCTGCGTTGTGCTAACCCCGATCTCTCTCCGGCATCGAATGAGTCAGCTAGCGCAACCAAGTCTTGCGACGTCGCGTTTAGGCACATAATCATTGTTCTACGTCGTATGTGCCTTCAGTTTTTGATCGCGGATATCGAGCCTTAGATTTTGGTTGCACAAATGTTTCCCAATATAATGGAAAACTTGCTGTTTGAATTTCTATTTCCGAATCATTGTTGTTGTTCTTTCTACAACCTGGCCATTTATATTTGTTGGCCTGCCGACATTTGATATTTTAAGATCTTAAAACGGTTCTTATTTTGGTTTTTGTACATTAATCCGCAAATCAAGTTTTTCTTCCGCTTTCCCAACTCTCTTCAATAAGAGTTGCAAATCATTCTTGTTATCAGCTAAAATTATAGTATTGTCGGCGAATACGATGTTATTTAGAACTTCACTTTTGATTTTCATACTTTATCTTGCTTCATTTAATGTTCTAACGAAAACTTATTCGGTGTATAAATTGAACGAAGATGGGGATAATAAACAAGCGCTTGCCTCAGGTCTGTTTCATAAACAGCTCCTTGGTTTCCCCTGAATCTGTTTTAATAATAGCTTTTGAGGAAGCTAGAGCTTTTTATGATGTTTACCTCGTTATTGTCTATGCCATTTCTCGTGGATGATTTTAGTAAAGGGTTTTGTGACATTCTTTTCGTAATCTATAATACACTTGAAATAGTATATACCCTTGTCGTTAGGTTTCTGGGCTAGAGTTACAGGGCATTTATTTGGTAATTGGCCTTAGAGCGACTCGATTAGCATCGCTAAATGCTGCATAAACTCTTACCTCGCGCTTGTTTCCACTCATATAGGAATTGTTCCAACTGACGCCAAAGATGTGCCAAGCAATGTTTTTAAAAATTAGCTACACATATCTCAACATGTGTGTTTTCACATTATGTATCATACATCAATGTTCTTTATGATTTCAGATGGCATCTGGGCGGTATAGGGATCATATTTACCACACACACTAAAGTTATATTTGAAAAAACGAATGCTAACAATACTTAATCGTTGGGAAATGTATCACACACTGCATACTTCGATTGATAGGAGATCAGTATGATGTTTAATTAACTCATTGCATTAGTGAAAGCTTCGTCGAATAGAAAAACGTGTTTACATTGTTATTCCAAAATTAAGATTTTATGCTAAGGGAATTATGGCGTTACGGTTTTCTTTAATTACGTTGCAGGGAAAAATTATTTATATTTTGCTTGTCCAGGTAGCCACCGTATGGGTGAGTTCTTTTTACGGGACTCTTATGAAGGTGGACTTTGTTGTTCATACCTAGCTAGATTAGTTTATAAATAATAAGCCAAATAAACCTTCATAAGTCATATATTGTTCTAATAAAATACCTGAATAAGTAATTACAAATTAAAATTATGTACAAAATAATAATGAAAGGTTCAAAATAATTATCCACAAAATAATGATGAAAGATTCAAAATAATTATGTAAGTATTTTCTCGGCATCTAATACTAAAACAAATATGTACAAACTAAATGAAAGGATATGATTGTTTAACTGCTGTTTGTGTCTACAACAATGACAGTTAAGTATTGAATTTTATTTCGCAAAGCTCAATTAGTAAATGCATTTAATCATTGCTCATGGCAAGTGTTGATTTTAACAGCGGACGGATGATACTATTGGATTAGCATCAATAAAATTAATTAATTAGCACTTCTCGTGAAAAGCCTTTCTATCAACGGTAATTAATTTCTAAAGGCATAAAACAAATGCTAGAATGCTTTTGGAAGTTGTCTAATAACGGTTCTTGTATCAATGTTTCTTACATTTACAATCGACCTAAAGGGTTTCATGTACTCCTGTTATATATGCCCTTTGCGATCTGAATGCTTAGTAATACTAGTTTTTATGGCACGACCAACTAAAGCTCGCGTCTATAAATTCTTTATGCCGGTCTGTCAGAATTCCCCCGCTGGGTTACACGACCAACTGCGGCAATAAAATTAAGACGGGCCACACATTATGTATGACGGTGGTTTTCAGGATACTCCAGTTATCTTATGGAACAAGCAACTGTTTAATGGGAGGATCATGAATAACAATGAAGGCACCCATTGCCCTAGCAACAAGGCACGATCGATGACGGCGGTAACATCGACAACCTTCCAAGTGCAAAATAGATTCGTAGGCTAGGTTATATATTTTAAATCAAAGGTTCATTTACTAGGCGAGCCCCACCACGAGTGTGCAACTCGATGTCTCCGATACCGCGGTCGGAATTGAAGTTCCCGGTTTCGCGGTTGAAGTCGAAGTTCATTAAGCGTTTATATACTAAGCTATTTATATACTAATTTAGGACGCGGTGCTTTTATTCCACTAGCGTAACTTATTCGCTATTTCTCTCTCGCGCTTTGCGATAACTTATTGTACTTGAACTTGCAACATGTTAATATTTAAAATGATGAAATCTTATTTAATATATACAATTAACTTATTTTAACTAAATACAGTATTTGTAGTTTGTCTAATTCTA
>JAHWXV010553402.1:0-10742 GCA_024586415.1 Phrixothrix hirtus | reverse complement strand
TGTTAGCTTTGATCTATAAAAAGCATTTCACTTATCCTATTTGAATGTCAATGCGTCCCTAACCAGGACATAAATTCTTTATCGTTACTTACTATGTTATGTTTTTTGTTATTATTATCTTGTTGCTAAATTAGTGTTATTATGTACGACTGATAACATTCTGGTTATCTAAATAAATACCTAATTACTTGTTAAATTATCTTGTTATAATTTCACCGAACTTCCTTTTTCCTAATTTACTTTTCTTTAGATTTTCTTAAGTCTACTGTACTAGAGGCCGAGTTCGTGCTGTAAGTAAACATATTATAAGAGGACATCTTGTCGTTCGGGTGTTCTTTGTGATTTTCTTTTTTTTATAGTGAACAGCTGGCGGCCTATTTGCTCTTTACTTTACTTTATTTTTTTTACTTTTACCTTAAGCCGACTTTGACGTTATCCGAACTGAGAGGAATCCAACCGCGAAGCATTTTTCTTGACAACTTTATACCTACATCGATTACACCATACCCCCCTTCCCTTCCGCATGGCTACTGAGCTAAAATCCGTGGCAACATTTAACTTTTCTATGTCATTTTACATACTATGATTATGTTATTATATCAAGTAGGTAGTTTTTGTATTCGAAGTGTAAAATAAGGAGGTTTTAGTGTTCTTTGACTTTATGTTACGAAGCTTTCGTATTTGGCTAGAGAGCTCCATTGTTTATAGGTTTCCATTTATTAAGTTTAACGTGCGATCATTTAAATTTCCAATTATAATAGGCTATAACATTTTGATAGATACTTTATACACGGCTAAGGAAACAGATTTATGAATGGTAGTAGCATTATCACAGGCTAAATTGACAATAACGCATGTGGAAGAAGTCACCAGTGTTTCACCACGGCCGGCAAAGCTTCAGTAGAGCGAGATGCGATTCGTCGATACTTGCGAGGCTAAACACTGAAGAATTAAGACAAAATCGGTAAAGGTGGGCGCCACTGTTCTCAAGTCAAACTGCAATCAGGCGATGTATTCGGAACACCCTGTATATCACGATGTTAGTGACCTTTCTTTAAAGTGGAGACAGACACTCTAGTGGTACTGTAGATATTGGATTAGGGCTGAAAAGAAAAGTACTAATGCTAAAGATGCTCAATTGTCTAAGATCGCTTTGTATGAGGCGAAGTGCTAATCGTAATTATAAAATCAGTAGTGAACTCCCCTTTCCTGTGAATAACTGAACTAGATCTTTATCTAATGATTATTAAACCAAAGATGAATCGAGATTATTGATGCACCCTATATATCAAAAGTGAAATGAATTGTCTATGATAATTTCAAGTTGAATCAACGCGGCACAAAAATCAGAATATACTGCACTTGTCATGAATTATTTTAAAAATGCTGAAGGCAATTTGGACTGTAGTTAACGTTTTAAATTTTACTTGAAACAGATGCTTTCTCGTACACTTTACAAAATAACAAATTCTGAATCAAAATTAAATTTGCCAGGCGCACACCGGTTCGTTAATATATTAATCAAATAAATGATATTTGAAATAAACAAATGGAATAGTTAAGCACAAAACACGCTATATTGTTTAAATTCACAATTTACACTTGTACACAAAAAAAAGAAAGGCATTCAAATTCGAAGATTAATAACTATCCTCTAAATAAAATTAGAACAATAACTTTTACATTAGCCAAAGCAATCTAGGTTTGTGTTTACTTACAAAAACCAATTTAAAGGTAGATTTAAAAATCCCATTAGAGAACAAACCTTAATGACTTTGACGACAATTATAAGTATAAATATCAAATATATACAAACAATAAAAATCGGGCATAAAAGATGGTACCCCGTAGGTATACTAGTTTTCATAAAATCAAATTATTAGTTACAAATTACTGATTAAACTAAGATGCAACTAGAATTACTAGACTAAGTTTAATAATTCACAACAAAAGGTTCATTTAAAACATTCAATAATTAATGCGACGGAAAAGTCATTTGTTTCGATTCCAAAAGAATTATAGAAACTCTTATTTAATTTCTTTTGCGTGATAATAAGTTAAATCGGGAACCAACCTCCCTTATTAATATTTGTTACTGTTTAAAGACTTAAATTTGTAGCAAGGATTTGTGACAAAGGCAAAATCGCTGCGCACCCTGGTTTTTAACGGTGAAATAATCGAAACTTTCGCTTACAGGTGAAATGGTTTGCGTATAGATGTTAGGGGCGGAAGCCGTTTAAAGACCCTATAGGTGGTCGCTGACGAATAATTTTTCTGCCTTTGGCTTATTGATTAAACATCCCCAAAATGTGGAATTTCATCACAGCTACGCGCTGGATGACGACGATACGGATTCAATAAGGACAGATTATCTTATCTAAAAATTAGAGAAATCAGTCGGCACTTCCGAAACACCACTCTATTTACTTTGATGATTGAATCAAAACTGCTACTCTTACAATACTTCCCACGACAAATTCTTGTTTTAAAAAAATGTTGGCCTTCAACCGGCGCACTATGGGGTATTTTTCAGATTTAGCCGGACAAAATTATTTTAGGTACTTAATAGATATGAAATGTGTTAAACCACAATTATATGGCATATCAAACATGATTTATTCATTTATTTAATAATATTAGCTTTTTATTAACGTTATTATTTAATTTATTCAAGTCTATAACATAAAAAATACATTTAACTATTCTGGGGATGACAACCATGATTCTGCATCAGATGACATTTCTTCTTCATCGCCAGATTCGTTTTCTTCATTCGAGGAGGCACCGTACTTAACATATTCTGCTGGAAGAATCATTTCCAAAGTTTCTACTGAATATTGTTTCGAGATTTTTCTTCGTGTTGGTCTCAACCCTGTTCCAAGAGGATCAGAACTCAGTAATAGTCTATTCAGTACATCCATGTTACATGCTTCGCGAAAAAATTTTCTTGCAAGGCTTTGCCTATACTAACGGAAGTGCTTATTCCAAGCCTGCGCAGCCTCCTCTGACAACATATCAATAGGCAATAGTGCATGTTCCACAATCGCTAGTCCATGAAGCAAAATCTTGTGCATTGTTGGCGTCATAGGATGCCAGGAATATAATTGGGCATATAATTTTGCAGTGTCCATTGTATACTCAGCAAACTTTTTAATGTGAATACGGTGCCCACTGGAAACAGTCTCTAAAATAATTTTTATACGATACAACAGATGAGAATTTAAGCCTGTTATTTCAGCAGCTAGATCCGTGTTTGCAAAAAATCTTCTACTCGTGTTTACATCATTGGTATTTCCATACCCAGGCTTGGGTACATCAACGATAAGCCCCATCCTTTCTCGGAACTCTTTGAATTTGTAATTTTCTTTCATTTACTACATTCTTGTCTTTGTCTTGTTTCAACTGCAATTTTTTTACCGGTGTTTTGTATGATATATGTAACAAGATTTCAAATAGACGGATCCTGGGGTGCAAAACTGATAAACCAAACCGCAAGGCATCTTTATTTACTTCTTGTTTTCTTATCAAGTCGTTAAAATTCTTGGATGTAGCGCCACATACGTAGCATTTTATTGTAGATTTAGTATTCGTTGCAGCATTACAAACTTTAGCGTCAGCCATAGTTAGCGCTAAAGTATTTTTAACTGAACAATTTTTTTGGCCGATTGTCACCTTTGATTCTTTCAGTTGCTTTGCTGCATTTGTTACATATGCCATTTCCTCAGTTGTAATGTCCACGGTTTCCTTTACAAATCTGATCCTTATAGGACGGCAGTGGCGTGGCGAAGATGGCATCGGATTTTCCCAAATAATTTTCTGGTTATCCTTTCCACACCTTAACTGCAGGGGAACAAAAGAACTTTGGAAATGTTGGCATCCGAATCACTGTCACAGTTAAATAAGAAAATGTGTGTTTTATTTGTTTTATATGCGCTTCCGAGTAACTATTACGACCCAAAAGAAAATCTTCACCAAATTCTAATTTTTTGTTAATATCAATATCTTTTTGTTGTCGTATGATATTAAACATTCTTTGCCTTGTCCATATTTCTAGTCCTGAATGTTCTGGAATCGAATAAATGATTTACATTAATTATGAAATTTCTCTAATAAAAATAAACGTCTAAATTAAAAAATCGTAAATCATAATTCGCCTGAAAATGTTTCACTTTCACGCGAATCCGCGCGTTCTGTTTCGTCCTTCTTAAATTTTAACCCTTCCTCTAAATATTCACACAAAAAATATCGGGGCACATTCGAAAGTATATCAAACAACTTCGCAATTCTTTAAAAGATGAAGAATAAAAAAGTAAAGTAATGTTCTCTTTTTTGAACTTTTTTGTCTTAAATTTGGTTACTACCTACTTTAAAATACTAGACATACATTCTTACTTACCTCCTTCAGGATTTTCCATAGCCAGAAGTTTCAATAACTTTAGATAAATTAACTACTTAAACTCTTTAAAATGCGCGATTGCAGAGCTAACGAGTTCCTATTACTTGCAACTATTTAACGATAACGCTACGACGAAAAGAGATAATAAAAAATGTAATATCTATCCCAATATCTCTAGCAGCTGTTTATTTCTACCTACAATAAGTTTGACGAAATCGACTTTTGACTGGGTAAATTGCATAAATATTCCTATGTGCGGCGTCACTTTTCCTGTCGCGTTAATTAATATTCCAATTGCCCTGATAAATATTATATTCGTTTCTGCATTTACAAGATATATTATTTACTTGAGCGCCTAACCTCTGGAATTTTTATATAAACAAGTGACCTAATCATTACCCTTGAAATGCGCGTGGATACAATGTTGCTGCTTGCTATAATCATAAAGCTGACGTAAGCGTTTATACAAATAGATCGAATTCTATATTCGTGTTGAATTTTAAAATATTTAATTTTATGCAATATACGAGGTGCATTAAAATAGTTCAATATAAAATCCAAATTATTCTTTAGATAAAGGATGTTTTAACAAATTATGAATTAAATTTGATTTTAATTAAATTCTATAGGTAAATAATGTAAGTCGTAATGCTTGCTTATACTCTAATATTTCAATTAACGTATTTACAACAAAAAACAGCGAGAGCTGATAGCATGCCATAATTGAAAATTTAAACGATCGTACTTTATAGTAAAGAGAAAGCAATTATACTTTTATTTTTAGAATTTACTACTAATTTATCATTTTACTGGGGAATATCAGTCAGAGATTGCCGGATCAGTTTGGTGTAGTGATTATCCTATTTGCCTCTACATCAAAGGGACGCGGGTTCAAACCCAATCGAGGTCGGTAAATTTTTTAGCGGAAAAAAATTGTAAAAGCGTGCCTTCGTTTTAGATAAGGAAATAAAATCGTAGGTCCCAAGTCAATGTGATGTTTGGTATGTTAAAAATCCCTACATGTGGTATAACTCATTTAGATTCGACCAAATTCTAGTAGGCATGGCTAAATGCCTATATAACAGCTCTAGCCCAATAGCGCAAAAAGAATTTCCGCATCTCGAAGTCTCAGCCACAACACAAACAAAAACTATTATTTTTCTGAATAGACGGCGACAAAAACATAATCATTTATCAAAACCATTCTATGAACATTCTCCCAGATACGAAGTGAGAAACATTTGGGAAATTCAATCAGGAAATACAAAAATTTTGTTTCAAGTTGAAAATTGTGCAGTCGTCCCAGTTTACAGTATGTATCTAAACTTATACATACATATTCCAAATTATTTTGTCAGCTCTTGTTGTTTATTTACGTATATTTAGTGGAATAAGCAATATTTAGTACCATGCACGTTAATGATGAATATAATTTTCATTATAATAAAATCTATCCAAATTAGTTCAAAATTCAAACCTATTTAAGAAAGAATAAAGCTAAATCAAATTCAATTTAAAACTTATTTGAATACACCTCGTATGTTACTTAAGACAGTAATAATATTGCGCCAGATATTTTTAAAACTATGGGAATGGAGATAAAATCATACACCAAGTTCAGACAAGGTTAAAGGACAGTAGTTGTAAAATGTAAAAAACATGCTCACAAATAATTAACGGGCATGATACCATTTAAAGCTTAAAGAATAATTCATTGAGTTACTATTCAGCTGTGTAAAGATATTTTCTCGTTGCTTTGCTAATGGAATGTATGATCTCATCCGAGAGGAGAGACGTACAGCTCCGTGAGAACGAACTCTTGCGCGGAGTTCAGTAGTAGTTGAGTAATGAGACAGTTACGCTTGTGTTAAGTAGTAGAAAGTATTGAATGTTGGTTAAGGGGTGGCTTTCTTTCTTTTAGGGAAATAATAGAGGCCTTTATTGAAGTATCAGGTACCTGCCTGGCGTCTGTCCGCATGCAGTAATATCCAATTTGGGATCTTCCTTTCAATAAAAGCGTGTCCACCTTAGTTATGTATCATCCTACCCAATGGGGTTACCGATCCTAAAAGTTAGGTAGTAAAAGCACAATCCGAATTCAGAGCGTCTATTCACCTGTTCACAATTTCTTTTATTCTTACTTCGCCCATCTCTAAATTTAGCAAAGAAGGACTACTTTTGCTTAGCCCGTAGCTACAAACTACGTGCCATCACCACTGACCTATTTTGAATACTGCAAGGTAACGTAAAATTTAGTTAAAGGACGTATTGTTCGTTTTACATATATATATTCCAGAAATAAATGAGTTACAAACTTAAAATATTTACCGTAGCAGTAAATCAGAATTAATTCAGTAAAACATTTTATAATTAGAATTTCAACCATTTATGTAACTGTTTGTATTACATTTCTGTTACGCTGTAATTTTTTAATTTTACATGTATCATTATTTAAACTACCCTGGGGTACCCATTTTATTTATGTTATTATGACGTTTCTTTTCCTTTAAATATTGTTATGTCATTGGCTAGAGCTCATTTCTAAAAGTGATCCCATTGTTCAAGACTTCCAGTTGTAATAGTCAGCTGGTTTACGTAAATAAATTGACACGAGCCTAGTTTTTGCTAGCCAATGTGTTGTGTTCTTAGAAAGTAAGTTTTGCCTCATTTCTTATTTGATGATTGAAGTTATATATGTATTTTTGTATTTTTGTGCAAACCAAAGATTATATAAAGATGTTCTTGTACTCTAATTTTAGTTCTTATTTTATCAGCGTACAACCTTAGAATGCCATCTTAGTTTTACAGTGCGCGTACAAGAAGTTAATTGATAATTTGCGAATTGTTAAAACTAAAGGTCATAAGGCATTTATTTCTGAACAAGAGTAACTTTTCTTTTTAAAAGAATTTCTAGTTCCATTAATTAATTAAATGGTATACAGGGTTGTCAGTTTTGAAACCAGCCTGTAGTTATTTTATTCAGTGCACATTGCGCACTCAATTTTTGCAAGTAACGTAACTAATAATTGAATCTTCAGTTAGCAGTATTTCATTGATTTTTATATATAGTGTGATCATAAATAAATGAGCATTTCTAGCATTAGAACATTTTTTTCAGTTTTAATCCAGTATCTGCAGTACCGCTATAGTGTCTGTCTCTACTTGAAAGTAGGTGATTAATATTATTACATACAGGGTGTTTTCCAGGCACCGCCTGTTTACTGTTTGTCTTGAGAACAGTGGCGCCCACCTTTTACCCATTTAAACTTATTATTTCTGCAGTGTTTAGCCTCGCGAGTACCGATGAACCACACCTCGCTCCACTGAAGCTTTGCCGGCGGTGGTTAAACACTCGTGATTTGGACCACATGCGTTATTGTCAATTCAGCCTGTGACAATGTTTCTAATTGAATCACTCGTACTTAACTAATTAAGTGAATTGGTGCAGATTATTATGTAGATTTACTAATTTCTCCTAAGTGGTTATGTTTAATAAAGAAATTATCATGTTTCAAAAATTTTAGTGTATAAATAGGTTAAGCAAAATAATTCCTTGAATTATGTCAACGTTGATTTTTTTACATCCCTTCTTTAAACATTTAGTCAGTATGACTAAATAAAGTAAATAAAGTGGGTACCAAAGTTGCTCTTCTAGCTGATTAAGACATGTTCTCGGCTAGCATCTTTATTGCTTTGTGAGGGTGTTGAGCCAGGCGTTGCTTCATATTCTCCCTCCTTGAAGTGGCTCTCTCTATTAAGTCGGTTGCGCTAAGGTCGCTGCGTAGATCCTTGTCGCGGAGGTAGCGGGAAGCGCCCATTAGGGTTCTTAAAATTCTTGTTTGTGTTGATGTGACTATTCTCATCGTCGCAGGGGTGCCCTTGGTCCATATTTCTTTACCTAAGTGAGGCTAGGGATTATGATTCTGTTAACTATCTTGATTTTTATAGATAAATGTAGAGGACTGCTTGGACCCAAAACGCCGATGAGTTTCTTAGTGTGCAGCCTTGCCAGCGATGCCCTTCTTTTTATATGAGCTGTCCATTTCAAGTTTGAGTCGAAAACCACTCCCAGGTATGTAGCCTTGTTTTTGATTCTTAGGTTACTGTTAGCTAGCGGAATGTAATTGGTTTTATCAATTTTGTTGGAGAATCCAACGATCTCAATTTTTGCGTTGTTTAAGGTGATTCGCTACTTATCCGCGTATTAGTTTATCACCTTGTCGGCCACGAAAATGTTGAACAAGGTGGGAGAAATTGATGAGCCCTGTGGAAGCCCTTCTTGAGCAGTTCTTTTCGAAGAAATCGTACTTCCCAACTTGATTTTAAAGCTTCTATGCTGAAGATATGAGTGCACTATTTTAGTTAGGGCAATGGGGAACTGTCTGGTTACCATTCTATAGATAAGAGTCTCTCTCCACACCTTGTCGTAAGCCTTTTATACATCCAAAACGGCGGCGAGGATCCTGTACTAGGAAGCTTTCGCACGTGCTACCATTGTCTCCAGGTTGGAAGCCTTGAAGGACCGCACTTAGTTTGTCTCTGAAGCCAAATTGTACCCTGGGCAAGATAACCTTTTGTTCCAGATGGGCTTGGAGTCCTTTATTGATAATTTTCTCGAAGATCTTGGCCAGGTAGGTTAGTAAGCTTATCGGTCTTCTATTCTCTGAGATAGTAGGGTCCTTGTCCCTTTTGGGTACCGTTATGACTAACGCCAGATTCCAATGGATTGGGTAATGTCCTAATTGAAAGGCCCTGATCATAAGATTGCTGAGCTCCTGGAGCGGTTGATCTGTCAGCACCTTCAGGGCACGTGGTGGTATACCGTCAGAGTCGGGGGCTTTCTTGGAGCTCATAGTTTTGATGATGGTTCTTACTTCCTCCAGATCTATATGTATGGGTTGATCGATTTGAGTTTCTTGGACACTTGAAGATACCCATTTATTAGTAAAGTGTTTTTGCATTGCAACATCAGGGAGTCAGCGATGGTTTCTGCTCTTGCCTGCTCGTCAAATATCAATGCCCCCTTGTATTAGATCGGGGAATTGTCATCCTTATCCCTTTTTAACACTCTCAGCCGACATAGCCGACATAACTGCGGGTTTTCGTTATTGGCCGCCTCATCAATGACATCTCGGTTCTTTTTCGCCTCCAGCATGATATTGACCTTTTTTTTGTAGCATCGTAAAAGTTGTTTTATCCCACGGGTATCTGGTACATGTCCATTTATTCCTTGCCTCATTTTTGTTTTTAATGAGTGCTTTTTCGGTAGCATTAAGGCCCCATCTGCGGACGGATTGGCAGTCTTTCAGAGAATTATGGTCTCCGTTAGACGGTGCACTGCAGTCTCAACGTCGACTTAAGTGACTAATTGAGACATTGGCTCATAATTGGACATTTGGTATGCGAAGTTTTGCCAATTCGTTTTAATTAATAGAGCTGCTTTAATCGGTACAGGTTGAACGCCTGTTCTCAGTACAACTGGAAAATGGTCTGACGCGAAGGCGTGAATCGTAGTTGCTTCTGCGTTACTGGCAATTCCTTGGGCTATGAAAAAGTTCAAAATATCACCCTCTTCCCCACGGGTATATTATTTTCCAAAATAGCCGCTACCAGCTTGCGTCCATTGGCGTTTGTTATCCTGCTACCCCATAGATCGTGTTTGGCATTGAAGTCACATGCAGTTATGGACGGAGAGAAATTGAGAAGGATTTCCAATTCTGATAAGGGCCTTGGATGCAGGGTTGTACACTTAAATGAAGTATATTGGGTTATTCAGTACCTTGGCTATGATGGGCACCGCTTCGAAGCCGTTTGACAGTGGGTCTGAAGCTTTCGTTTGGCAAATGTTGGTTCTTGCCAGAATTGCTACAACACCTCCAGGTCTGCCGCTTCTGTCCTTTCGGTATGTATTATAACCTGCTATTCTGAAGGTGCCCCTGCCTTCAAATGAGTTTCTGAAAGGAGTGCTAAGGAGATCTCGTTGGATTTCAAAAAGGCTTCAAGTTCAAGTCGGTGTTTCTTCATCCGTATTAGCGTTCCAGGTAACGTTGATTGATAGATATAATACAATACGAGGGTTGCCTTTTAAATAGTTACAAAAACTAGGAAAGAAAACAAATCTTTTGGAGCAAACTGTTTTATTGTTTTTCAAAATATTCACCTTTAAGTTTTATACACTTTTGCATGCATTCAAACCACTTCTAGAAGCATTTTTTCCACTCTGAAGTTGGTATCTCAAAAATGTGATTTTCAAATGCTTCAACGGCCTCTTCAGGAGATGAAAATCGCTGTCCACGCTTTTTTTGTTTGACATTCGGGAACAGAAAAAAGTCGTTAGGCGATAAAT
>JAHWXV010553400.1:0-12149 GCA_024586415.1 Phrixothrix hirtus | reverse complement strand
GAGTGGAAAAAATGCTTCTAGAAGTGGTTTGAACGTATGCAAAAGTGTATAAAACTTAAAGGTGAATATTTTGAAAAACAATAAAACAGTTTGTTCCAAAAAATATGTTTGCTTTCCTAATTTTTGTAACTACTTAAAAGGCAGCCCTCGTACATGTTAAAAACAAAACAAATTGGCAGAAATATTCAAGTTATTGAATAAAACTGTGACAATTAATACAGCAGATAGGGGAATTTTAAACTAGGTTCTGACAGAAGTTCAAAGTGAATCTGAATTTACTACCTGAATATAGGCACACGACAATAATAAGCAAATGGTAGCCAGAGGGAATTGTAATTTATGTCACGAAAGGGGTATGTAGAAATTGTGCACTGCCTATAGTTAGATCAATAAAACCTGAATTTAGATCATAATTTGTATTGAGGTAACCGTATGTGTGGTAAACTAAGTAAATTCATAATTTTTCGTAAATACTACGTGTTTGGATATTGCTCTTAATTTAAACATAAGTTACGTTACCTTCTTCAATTTTAAATTTCTAAAACTGTAACGTAGACAACTCTAATCTAAGTTACATGCGCAATTTGCATTTCAACACTTAGTTAATGTTCCAAACTTTGCTAACTTTAATCTTCCTTGGCATATGTACTTTCTATTTATACCTAATTGCTACTTTATTACGTTATTTTAATTAAGTAGTATATTTAATGCAATACTTTTCAAAGAAATTTTCGGGTCTATGTCCATTAGTAGCGGCCGTTGATCTTTTTAACTATAATTGAATTTTTCTCGTAGTAAATTTTGGCTAATGTAAATTATATGTATCATGGTCATTTTAAGGACGATATAACTGAAGTTTGAGAAATACACCATTCATTTGAAAAAAATTATTTCAGCAAAAAGATTACTTTTGGGTGTGTAAAACAAACATAGGACGGTTCGTCAATCGTTTTAAGGGCGTTCCCTCCTTCCACACTGCTTATTACGAGAATCATTGAAGTTTCCACACACCCTATTCGCTTATAACACCATAACACGCCTGACGGAAGTCTGTATAGCACATCATAATAAGACATACTAAATCAATGTATAATACTGTAACGAAACTAGTTGTTTTTAAAATGTTTATTTATATTCACTAAAATTACAATTATATATATAGACTTAATTAATTAAATGTTTATTTCACAATCCACTAACAGGAAACATTTATATTTTTATTTATGTATATTTATACTTGTGTTCATCAGTAACTTACAGGACAAGATTCTAATAAAAACTAAACCAAGAGAATTTAATCTGCTGTTTATATAGGAAAGATAAATTTTAGAACAATATAAAGAAGATTCCAGGATATTACTTATAATAACTATGTAATAAATTGTAATGCTATGACTCATTGCTGACCTAACTAAATTGACAGATATCGGTCACCACAATGAGTGATTGTGATTCCATCACCTATTTTGTTATAAAAGAAACATTATAAATAATTCTAGAATTTTCCATTTACTGTTTCTAAGTTTTGTTACAATATGTTACGATTATAAACGATAAGGTTAGGAGTATGGAGTACGCAGAAATTTATGAATATTAAACACTATGTAATCAACTACTGGAATTAAAATGAAATGGAGCTCCCTTAACACTATCGGAGAATGGCAATTTTTTTAAATATTTAGAAAAGGGTACGTCTATATTTTTATTCAACTTCATTGAAACGATGACTTTTTAAACAAATAAAACGTTCATATAGCAATAGACATTTTCCAAAATGCTGATGTCGATGGTCGAACTAACTAACAGAGTTACTTAAAAATATTAATTCAAACCTTCTGGAATATAATTTGCTAAAGCTCTGAATGAGTGATCGAAACTTCACCTATCAAACCTAAACTAATTTACAATAGTAATCTTTCCGTCAATAACTCTGCTCCTTCATTATTTTTGCATTATGTGTTGCTTTGATTGCAAATGTTGAACCGCTGCATGAAAACAAATTGTATTTTTAAAAATATGTGTGAGTACGTGGCAAATAGTAATTGTTCTTAATTTAAAAATATTTCACGAAATATTTAGCGCAAAAACGTTAGAATTTAGTTATTTTTATTTAATCTAACGTGTTTAATAATTTAAGGCATTATTCGCTGTTTTATGTTACTTTATGCTGTTACAGCTTCTAAAAAGCTTAAAAAAGCTTTTGTATTCAATATTTAATATTTTATAATTCTCATGTTTGTTAACGCAATCATATAAACATGAATAAAAAGCCTGCTATTTTAAAAAGAGAGAATTGATTAAACTGAACAGGCTACACAATTGAGTTTGTTTTCAGTTGAATGCTATCGGCTTATTGATCATTTTCGGGTACACTACAAACGTATTTAATCGCTATAATTATAATTAGTGTAATAATCGCAACCTTTGTTGTTCAGCTTGTTGTATGTGAAGGAACACGTGTCAATTTATTATTTGTAGTTATTATATGTAGTGAATAATGTAATTCCCATAATATACGAATTTCTGGATTGACTAATGTCTAATTTGATATAGAATGCGTATATACTAAGTGAAAGTAATTTTATATAACCGGCTTTTTAATAATATAGATACATTTAGATATCAAATTCTTTCATTTCTAAAGCCTAGTGGCGTAACAATGTTACATTTAGAATTAGAATGCACGCGATAAAAGCTTGTCTTATGAAATTTAATTCGATTTAATATACCATCAAAAATTAACGAAAGCTATAATTTGTTTCAATTCTGGGCGAACCCATTAATATTAAAGTTAACAGGTGTCTAATTAAAAATGTACTTATAATTTATAAGTGATTAGATGTATATGTAAGGGACTTTTAATATGCACAAGCGGAATTATGTGCCATTAAATTATAATCCAGTCTTTAGTGTTAGACAGCTACTTAAAATTGCGCATTCGTCGATTACACTTACCTCAATATTTTTTAAAGGTAACGCGAGGATAAATGCTAATTTTATGTAGGATGCTCGCGAAATAGGGACGCTACGTTGACAGCATGTATTTGTTTACATGCACAGCAAACATTTGTAATAATTGCTTTTCTAAAATGCATAGCTTTCGAAATATTGTCAATTGAGGCTTTCAGTCTAGCCTTGTTTGTGATTTGATCTGTTGTTCTCTGGTTGCTATATAATGTATACGATTTTACACTGTCAATGAATGATTATCATTTTATAATTAAATACTCAGAAATGTGAATTTAATGATAGCGCTTGTAATTAAATTTGTTGTAGTATTTGAATTATGTTCAGTTGACTCCAGTTTATTTAAAATTAAAACAATATTTTTGCTCAAAACCATTTGAAGTGTATGTGTACTATATTGCAAAGGAAAATATTTTTATAAATAGCTTTGCCTACTAAAAATAATCTAGCCTGTTTTAAATCGCTTTGACCCGAAGATAAATTTTATCCAAAATTTTTCAACAAATTAATAAAGTATTACATTGACATTCTACTTATAAACACACTTGTCTTTTTTGATAGATATCTCTATACTCCCTAGTTCAAAGTAAAAATATTAGGCTAGCTTCATACAAATTTGGCGTTAACACACACTATCCTTTTTATTATGTGAAACATCTATTTGTGTAAAAGACGCGCAAAGTGTCTCATTAAGGGAGTAGTTTGATGCATAACCCGAAAGCAAGTGACATTCTCGAGAGCGACAATGACGTTTTACACTCTAATTATACACGAAAATTTTTATGCAATCGTTTTAATAGATTCAAAATATATAAACGATTCTTTAAGTTAAGTTAAGCTAATGCTTTGCTGCCAAAGCTTAGCAACGTTACCTTGTTTTAGCTTTTAGTTCATATTATTTTGAAATCGCCAAAAAATCGTTTGTTGTTAACTATGTTTTCAACTATCTTGAAACTTAACAAATGACTTATTATTAGGGGGACGTGGAAAATTAATTATAGATTTTATGACGGTTTAATAGTTTACAACGTTTTATATACGAATAAATTCCAAATGTTCCATCATAGACAAATAATAAAACTTTTACTCCTCACAATTAGTTGATTGTCATAGTAACCTAGCAATGCGTCTTGTGTTTTGGTATTTTTAGCGAACTACATTTTTATTTTGCCACTCTGGAACGAAAAATAATAGGTCATGATTGCTCACCGCAAAATAAATCATATTTACGATGACTTAGGGAGCGAAAATCAATTATAGAAAAATAGCTTTCATCAACAATTTACCTGCAAATTCTACATAATAACAATGCGTATTAAGTAAGTTTCAATTTTGTATCTAAGTAGTAAAACTTATTTCAATATTAGATATTTATCAAATTACTTTTTTAATGATTAACCTAACTATAATAACCTAACTTATAATTCATAAGCAATACATTTATAGAGAACGCGTTTAGCCTGCCTTTTAAAATAATACGTTCATCTTTTTATTAAACAGCCGAAAACCGTGAATTCTGAAAGGTACGTGGAGGTGTTATGATGTTTTATAAAACTGAAGAAAGCAGTATACAAGTATGTGTTTTAATTACGCTTTATGATTCAGAAACAGTTAGACCCATATTTCTGGTCAATCTATACCTCGAAATTTTCAAACATTTTTAAAACACTATAATATTCCAGCTGTTTGTATTTAATAACGACCCATGTTCACGTACGTTAATTATTGTTCCTTATTTCCTGAAAACTTGCATACCCACACATACACATATTTTAAGATATTCTCTAAAGCGGCCATGCTTTGGTTACCATTTGGAAGTATTTCGGCAGCTAAGCTGCCGAATTTCGTATTTTAATGGATTAAGGGCCGTTATATCGATCTCCAGTTAAATTCATCTTTCAGATATATTCCATCGAAACCATTACTAATACATTGGCAACCAAGGTAATTAACTAGCGGATAAATTTAGCTGGAAATCGAAATTCCGCACCTTAGTGTAATTTTGTTAACTGGAATATTGCTATATTGGAAAAAACTTTTATATGGTATATTAGGTACGAACTCAGTTACCTTATTCACGCCAAACTCATAAAAGACACAGAGTATTAAAGTAGAAAATACTTCAAAATAATTTACACTTATTTCGCTTACCTTAAAATGTAATTTGAAGTCACAGATACACATGCTGAGGAAGTAGTCTTTATGTTAATGCCAACTTTAACTACTCACAATATATTTTCGCAAACATGGAATAAACCGTTTAAGAGTCACTTCTTCACATTTATAAAAACACACGCACAAATGTTCTTTAAACTTAATCAGGTCTTAGATGTCCTCTTCTTATACAATACGACACATCTGAAACAAAATGAGTAAAGTAATTTGCTGATTAACGAGTACTACTTATTTTAATATCACAAACGTTTTTAGTTCTCTTACAAAAAACTGATGGGTTACAATAAGTATAAAGTTAACCGTAACACATTAGTTTCCAAATAAATATTCTAGGTGATATCAGATATATGAATCGTGTCCAAAAAGATTCAGTAGGGGCTAAACCTTTGAGAATGTTAGAATTACAAAAACCAAATTGTAGGAAATTCTTATATACCCAAAAATTCGCCTTGCTAAATTTTTAAATTTTTTTTCGCTCCTTCCAGGAGCAACATCGGGGAGTTGAACTTTAAAATCGCAAATGTAACTCTGCACATTGCACATTATGTAAGAAGTTTCGAAAAGATCGAAATCTTATTATAAACTAATAGTCTCTACCGCAAATTTTTTTTCAGGGTGAGCTATTGTAATAAAGTATTAATAATTTCTTCTTCCATAGGTTTGCCATGATGAAAAATACTTTAGTAAGATTAAAAGCACATTCTTCTTAAAAATAGCCATTTACTTATTATAAAATTAATAGGTGGCGCAGAAACAGAATGGTCTTGGAATTCGTAATACTTTGGAGGGAGGGGTCCGCTACTTCTCTATTCCGCTTGTGATGAGATAGCGAGGGTTTAGTTTCAGCAGTCATTGAATAGTTAAACGAAGAGTACGTACTTTTACCGTTGAGCAGCTTCTGTAATTTCCATTCAACATCTGTTCCGCCGATATTCCATTGTGCCGGTTGATGGTGCTGCCCTGATCGAAACACAACCTTCTAATTGGTAGAATCATTTCGCACAAATGGATTCGTTATAAAAGCGTCATTGCTTGATAGTCCTTGACAGCTCAGATTCACTACAGCGTATCTTACGTAATTTCATTTTCATCCCTGTAAAATAATTTACTTGAAGTTAATTTTGTTCCACGCAGGCAATTTAGCAAAAGGTTGATTGAAATGTGTACTGCTGATGATGTCTTGTTGATGATGATTGTTGAGGCACATTTCAATTTAAACGGCTATTGGGCAGTAGCAAATCCGAGAAAGTTGCACAAGAGACCTCTTTATAGTGCTAAGGTACAACGCTATGTTAACATGCTACGCAACTATTTACTTCCACTACTCTGAAGACTCTGGTTCAAGATTAAAGAAATATAGTACCAGCAAGATGAGCCCACAGCCCATACAGCAACAACCACGATGGAAGTTGTCCGATAAATGTTTCCTATCCAGGTAATGCCTCAGTTTGGTGACGTTCCTTAGCCTCCCAGTTCATCAGATTTGTCGGTTTGTGACTACTTTTTGTGGGTAACCTCAAATCGAAAGACATTTTCTAAAACCTGCTAAATTAATTAAAATTTTCCATTCATGACGAAATTGCAGCTAAGTCCCAAGAAATGTTGAAAAAGGCAATGCTGAACTTTGCGGAAAGGCTTCACATGTGTATCCAGCAAAATGGAAGTAATTTTCTAGATGTAACCTTTCATAATTAAAATTAAATTAAATTAATGAAATAATCTAGAACACCAATGCAAACTAGATCTATAACAGATTATTTTTGGGGAACTAAATTTTTTTATTATGAAAGTTAAGCAGGTTGCACTCTTTTGAAATCCGTACGTCCTTTTAGCCCAACCGTGTATTATTTATTTCATTAAGGTATGATGTTTTATTAATTTAGGTTTTCGCCTAATCAAATAATTAAACTAAAATAATTTTGGAATTATGTAACATAAAAATATATAAATTGATATATATAAATTGAAATTAAACTTTACGGTATACCCTTTTCGAAATGTTAAACAATTATGGTGTTTAAGGAAGTGCCATAGTTAACAAAAATTATGTGAAATATTGCCATTGTTAATTTAATCTGATACAAATAAAATCAAATGGAATTTTAAGATATGGCATTTTTCATCTTGGTTTTACTTTAAAATAATGTTCTATTCTGCTAAATATTACGTATGTTCAGAAATCTGAGCAACCGCCACCTGTTTTTAATTAAATATACATTTTGGCTCATACTTTTGTTAATACGGAATCCGTAGTTAATCACTGTGCCTTAATTATGGTGTGCATAAACTATTGCAAGGCGCAAACCATTTTTTTCTACGGACTGGCTCATCAAGGTTGCAATATCCATTTTCAGATAGACCAGTTAGTTCTAGCTATTTCAAAAGTGTTAGGGAAGAACCATCAAATAAATTGTTGTGTAGAAGATGCGCCACGATCGGGTTATCCTCTGACAAAAGCGAAGAGCTTGAAGTTCAAGTTCCTGGTAACATTGCTGTTAAACAACAGCAGACAGTTCGAACAAGTATTGCAGATTAAAATTTTGGCAAATCTACACAGTTCACGAATATTTTAAATAACACAAATTTCATCTATACAAAGTTTGACTAGTTCAAGAACTAAATGAAGGTGACTAAGATGGAAGGCAATATTTTTGTAAACAAATGTTGAACGTAGATGCCACAATTCCCAATTATGTGTATTAGATTTGTTCTAGTGACAAATCTGGCTTTTTTTCTAAATCATTCAGTTAACAGGCATAATGGCCGCTATTGGATTGATGAAAATACCCACTAGTTTAAAGAAGCACATACCCAGTATCCTTATCAGGTTAAATTATGAGTAGGAATTATGGGAAATAAATCAATTAGATCATTTTCTATCAAGAATGTTTAATGGATTTTTATACTTAGAGATTTTACAACGATTTGTTCTGTCTGAATTACAAACTGCCGTTCAAGAAAAAAACTAAAATTATGAACCAGTCTTCCAATAACATCTTTATTTGCCCGTCAGAGAATATCATAATAATATATTTCTTGGGTGTTGGATAGAATGTCAGGCTTTTATTGAGTGGTCAGTTCATTCACCAGATCTTACACCTCTCAACTTATATTTATGGTGTTATTTAAAGGAAAGGGTATTCATAAAATACTTAATAACCTAGTTGAGTTAAGGTGAAAAATGCTTGACATTTTTCAGCATAACCCTTCAAATACTGAGGTTGTGAGGCGGGAATTTGAAAACAGAATTTATTATTGTCAAGGAATGCTGGCTGGCTATTGAACATCCTATAAGATAAAAACTGAATAACTATTTTCTGAATGTTTTCAAATTTAATTTCGATTTTGTTTGATTTTAAAAGTATTTTAATTTAATTATTCGATTAGGCGAAAGATTAAATACATAAAAATAAAATTTCTTGATGAAATAAGATACATCTTCAATAAATAAACGATTACGTTAAAAAGAAGGTGCTTCTAAACCTACTAAGTATTTTTTCTCACGGTATTTCTATGAAAGTAGAAGGTACCTGTATTTCAATAGCTCATCGTTCGAGATCTTTGAAATGATATGTAACTCGACATAGAGATATGTTCATGATTTTAAAGTTTAACTAACTGAATCCGTCGCCTGAATGGGCTACAAAGATCTGTAGGCGTAGAAAGGTGGATCTTTTGGTATATAAAAACTTAGTAAAATTTAATTTTTATAACTTTAGCATCCATGTAAATAATAGCCCATATTAAGATCTTATGACCATGGTGTATAGATTTTGACAGTGGTCGCTTATCGGAAAACCTTTTTCACCGCAATATATACCGCAATTGTTTTATTTTGAATGCTTCTTCAGAGCATTTTCAAAATGTGTACTTTTACGATAAAAATTAATATAGTGCTCATTATCAAATTTTAAAGAATATTATTCATCACACTTCAGTTCACACAATTTTAGACTTTACGCATCTCCTTCGAGGTAAAAGATAAAATACTTCATAACTTCCAATTGACGATTAAAACTGAAAGCTAAACAAATTTGACTTCAAGCTGTAAGGGATGGTATAGAAAAAACAAAACCCTCATGGGATGTCATCAATTTCATTTTGTCTTTAATAAGCGCATCTCAGCCTTTTATAGATCCGATAGCGTTTCGGTTTAGATGTTACACATTAAAGACACACTTGATATCACTTTGTAAATGCTGTTAGTGTATTACGAAATGGGCACAAAAGCACATAAACTACATTTAACAATGCGATATTTCCATAGTTTGTGCACCAGAGAGGAACAGCACAAGTTAATTGTGCGACTTTTCAATTGTGTAATATAACCTACATACTTTAATGCAGATGTAGTCGTTATGTGGTCAGCACAAAACGCTAAGGCGCCATAGACACTGTTTCGTTCCTTTACAACTTCGCGGTTTTTAATAAATGATTTGACTACGTTCTAACCTTTTACATGATACTAGAGATCCAATACGTTTAGATATTGACTGCCTGCCCAATACAAATCATTGACGAACTTCCACAGTGATGTCTTCCATAAGAACAAAATATTTACAAAAAAGCTGTTAGGTATGTATTAAAATTTCTAGGTACTATTAATTTGCATTGTTCTTCTCAGCTGTAGAAACTTTTGGATGCGTGTTATACCAAATTTTTTAAAGGTTATTATTTTACTTTACAGATGCGGAAATTTTTTCCCCTCGGCGTATAAGCTACTTTGATAATTTTGTCATACCTACTGAAAATTTACCCAAACTTGGAAATGCTCTAATATCCAATAAGAATTTTTAACGGAAACTTCACATTTACGTGGAATATAAAATTGTTCTCCCATTTCTGAGAAGGAGATGTGCTTTTAAACATCATTGGATTTAGCCAAGTTTGAAACTCCTCCCTTTAGGCATAGACAGAAAGGTATATTCTTCAGATATAAAGACTAAAATTTAAGTTCAGATATAAAGACTAAAATTTAAGTTCAGTTGTTGGGTTACGTTATACTCAACTAGCAATATAAACACTAGGTGGCACCGAAATCACATATTATTGCACTTCTTTGTTCCCGTAGTTGTCAAAAACACAAAATACTTTAAATTTGCAGGCAGAGGCATGTTTATAAAGTATTTGAATACCAACAGCTAACAAATAAACTAGGTGTCTCAGTGGACCTGGCAAATCACCCATCAACAAGTATATTTCATTAAAATCAGATAACACCCATCAACAAGTATATTTCATTAAAATCAGATAACAAGAGGACATACACTCCTGAAGACTTTCACCCAAAAGTTGTTGACATTTTTTCCTCTCGGCGATAATTTATTTATATTACTTTTTCCTGTGATAAGCTTTGGTACACGTATCCATTGATCCGAATTTACTATTGCGGTGTGGTCATACTCAAAAACGATGTTCTTGTATAGCGTAAAATCGAAACATTTTCGAGAAAAAGGTAATGAACTGTAGGTTACACATTCCTGGTATTATATTTTAACTGACAAAATGATCAAGTAGATTGAGAAAACTAAACCACAGTTGTTGTGATGTTTGCTAGATGCCTAACTTAATTACTTTGGTGTACTTGTTCCCTGCGAATTCCATTTTATGAAATTTGCTAAAGAAAAATATGCTGACATGCACTTAATATACGAATTAACAGAGGGAAACGTTTTATGTGGTGGTCGATTTTATCCTTAACGATTCCCAAACAGAAGAATACCAAACCCAAAATTCCAGCATTTCAGAGAAACAGATAATGCTGTTACGTATTGAACAGTAATAATTTTTAGAACTTGTGAGATAAAAACGGCATTTCGTCGTTTAGGTAGCTTTGCAGCTACAAATGAGAACAAACAGGGCCAAAGAACTAAACATAAGGTTGACCTCAGAGAAAATACGTTCAATATTTTAGAATAAAACCCATCCGCTAGCATTAGGATGTTATTGCCATTAATACAGGTCAACAACTCTAAGAATACTGTAAGTAAAAATAAAATTATGCCATTTTCGTACTAAGAAAGTTCGCGAACAACTTCATTCAAGTATAAAAAAGAGTAGAACTTGTAACTTAGTTCCTCAAACATTATGAATGGAATTTCCCACTTCATGGTACTATTTGGTGTTTCGATGACGTAGTTCTTTGAAGAAATGGGGTAATCGAATCACATGATTCGCATGTCTTGGTGAATGAAAGCCTTAAGCAATATTATTACGAGACATCAATAACAGTTCCATGTGAACGTTTCGTTAGGAATAATTGGAAATGAACTTTTTGGATTAGATGTATTATCTCAGTTAATGAACGAAGTCATACGTACTATTTTTTCCAGATTATTTACAAAAAATATTTGGGGATACGTTGTTGAATTAGGCGCATGATGTCACATCTGATTTATGCATTCCGGTCCCATGCACACTTCAGAACCGTAATGAGAAACAATTTAGATAGTATTTAGGTGGATAGGACGAGTTGATTCTGTTAAATGAACTCCCCTTTCGCCCAATTTCAACCCTCCAATATCCTTTATGGGCCTTTAAAGGTCATCGTGTGGGTAAGGTGTGAAGAACTATGCAAGGATTAAGAAAAATTGAAAAAAACGTTGTAGAATGTGCAAAAGACTCTGTTAGGACAAATCTGTGCATGAATTCAATAAAATGGAGCATATTTGGT
Source organism: Phrixothrix hirtus (assembly GCA_024586415.1). Lineage (NCBI taxonomy): Eukaryota > Metazoa > Arthropoda > Insecta > Coleoptera > Phengodidae > Phrixothrix > Phrixothrix hirtus. The sequence goes on along the minus strand of JAHWXV010553400.1, from coordinate 334 downwards.
ACAATTATTATGATAAGCTATTCATACTTTTTAAACACTTAATCGCGTTTATTGTATTTTGACCATGAATAAATACTTACAAGGAATACCAATATAACCTTGCACACGTGTGGTCTCGGCAGTATAACTGCTGAGATGAACATGCGTACAAGGTTTCGAAATACTTCGTGCTGATATTTCGGCATTTACTTCTCGATGCACTTGTAAACATTAAGCTTCTTTATAAATGGGTATCTAGTGGCTTGACACAAATATGCACTGATATATATATATATATATATATATATATATATATATATATATATAATAATCTATTAATATATAAACTTATTTC
>JAHWXV010553337.1:0-10892 GCA_024586415.1 Phrixothrix hirtus | reverse complement strand
AAGATAATTTTACCGTATTGTACATATTTGCCTACGTCAAGATTACAATTTCAATATTTAATCCTTTAGAGGACATTTATAAACGGATACACTATATATAGTAACCTGCTTGTTATGTGCTCCTGTCCCCCAACATTTATCAATTTGCATTATTTCCGTTTTTCTGTATATCTTTGAACGACAAGTGTAAACCGAGGGTTACACTTATAGTAAAATTTAATTTATTGTGGTCGTACCTCCTGCTCGACAAAAAATTATTAATTTGCGCTTTATGCGTATACAGTTGCGGGAAACATCCAATTATGGTATTGCATTATTTTGAATTATTAATTTAAGTATTAGTCAAATTCTAACAAACGTTTCGAAAATCAACTGCAGTAATTATTTAAAACTTTTATCTCTGTTTTGACATTATAATATAGTTGTATCTAACGTGCCCATTATTAACACTTATGATGTTACTACTTCCCGACAAAGCACTTTGTCAGAAGAATTAAAAAATTATTTGTATTAGACTTTCATGTTATAAAGGAACACAAAAGACCGTTAGCTGCTTGATAATATACAATTTTTGTAAATTGTTACAAGTAACGAACTTGATTACATTATGAATAATTAATTAATTAAAAATGTCCTGGTTACAAACACTTTACTTTGAAAATTAGTGTTAAATCGCCTTGTTAAGAATACTTTCTTTATTTTATTTAGTAAATAAGAAGGTATTGTTAATGCTTTTTTAATTACAACGGTGTTAATTGATAAAACTGTCAACTTGTAGAAATGGAGTGATTTCTCTTTTATGCGTAGTCATTAAGAGAAGTTTGAATTATTATTTAATAAATAAATATGACATAGTTTATTATAATATAAAATAAATAAGTTTATAATCATATTTTTAAAATTATTTAGAAACTACACAAATTATACAGGTTTGCTTTGAAATAGTTTCAGAAAGAAAATGGTGCTTTCGTCTACAAGAGCCGCCCATTTGTATTATTATTAAACCTCACAATTGAGTTTTTTTAAAAAAAAAAAAGGGCAGCGACAATTTTTAAACTACTGTCATGCGTATTCTGTGTAACTAAAGCAAATAAAACTATAAACATATTTTTAAATACTTGACTTAACGCAATTTGACATACATTGCTACATACAATAGATGAAACAGTTAAAGATGATTTTAATATTCTCGCAATAGTAAATTTAATGCATGTAACCCAAACACGTATAATTTTATCATCCTTATTGAACGTGTAAAATCGTGCAAATACACTCTCTGAATATAAAATTGTTACTTCTTAGTTGTAATAGATTTAAATTTGTTTTGATTGCTAATGCTAGCAACAAAAGAAATGTGAAAAAACTCCGCCAAACAGATACACAAACTACAACAAAAAGTTGTTTTGAAAAACTGAACACCCACGCAATACGAATTATTTTAATACAGGTTTTGATAAATTTTACAAATGTATACGAGACTTATTATTAATAAGCAATGTTCGCTACATCCACTTGTAATAACTTGTAAACTGAGTTGATTATAAATTAAAAAAGTAACAAAAACAGTTTCTTTGCCATATAAAATTATAAAATAATTGTTTTTTATATTTGAATATTTAATCGGTGGTCAGCATAGTTGCAATCGTAAAAACAATGAAATTTTATTGTCACCGTAGCACAATAATCAGTATGCTATGAAAGCAATTAGTGGTTGATACAATGAAAGGGTAGGTAGCCTTGGTATGTATGGTTAAATCATTAAATTTCATGATTTAACTCTTTACTATTAAGTGGAAATTTTTTATTGTACCTGAGTATACAAGTCCTCGAGATTCACATCCTTGAATAAGTGCGCGTTATTCTGCAGCATTCGCATAACAGTTTTTGTGTATAATAAACAAATTGTGGCTGTGTAAATTTACTCTACGTTGATATTATCTTTGCTTTGAATGAACTACAGGAAAATAGGACGTTTGCGCATTTTTAATTACCTCTCACCTCTAAAAATCTGTGAATTATATGTAAACATTTTAATTTGATTATTCATAATCATGTCATTAATCATTTTTTCATCTTTCATTTTAGACATGACAAATTTGAAGTATTTATAAGGAAGTGTTAGCAATTAGAATTAAGTAATTAATATCAGCTAAGTAAAATTTGTGAAATTACGTTTAATGCCTTAGAAATAAAGACGTATCCATAATATTATGCCATTATTTTTAATTACCTTAAATTTACTTTTCTTGAGTGTGTCTAGAAGTTTATTAAGATTGGCCTAAAATTTCTGCCTCTATTATAGCGTTATGCTCAGTTAAAAGAAAAGGACTTTAGAGAACAGTAATGAGATTCAAGGAGACATAATTTAAAATTTGTTTCGCATATACAGGGTTGCTTTGAAATGAACATAGAAATTTTTACCACGTATTATTTACGGCTGATATATTCGCAAAGAATAATAAAAAAAATTAAAGAACTTTAATTTAGGAGCAATCGAATATAAAAAATTCTGTAAAACATTTTCAGAACTTCTGAAACGCATTATTGATAGAATTTTCATCTCAATTTGTGAATAAATCACGTACGTTTATTCCTCTTACTAAATTTACAGGTCATTGCAGTTAAATCTAGTCTGGCACCAAACATTAGCTTAAATGAAATTGATAGAAAAACTCGATTCTGATTATTAAATGAGATTTGGTTGTGTACTATTTTAGACAACGTTTTATTGTCCAGTTGAATTGCTCACTGTATGTATGCTTTTTCAAATTTTTGTGAAAGTAAAATTAACCAGTAAAAACTTGGTTATTAAAACTGTATTACCGCTTGCACGAGAAAATGCGGCTCATTTTGTACAAGTAATTTGCTTTTCTTTTCATTATTTCTGAACTAACAGCTTTATTGAAAAAATAAAAACATTTCTTTGGAATACTTCTTTGTTTGAGAAACATTGAATAATAAACTACAAGCATTTCAACTTTGCCTACATCATTTGAAGTTATGTATTTATTACTCAATTTTTCTTAAATATTTAAGTAAGGAGCAAAAAGTATCCATAAGAGATTTTTTATTTCGGAAATATTAAGAAACAAAATAAATGCATAAAGGGGTGCATTTTCTTTTGACTGGTAATGCAATCTTTTCGATTTTAAATTATTGAACAGTTTGTGTTGTTATAGTAAGTGTACGTGTGCTTTTTCAGCATTTTAAACATTTACTTCAAATGAAATGTAAGATTGTAGTTTTTTAATTTATTATATATTGTAGCTTAAATCACATTTCTAAAGAATTCGAGTATTTATAATTTCTAGAAAGTATTACATATATTTGACCGCATTTACTGTTTAAAACATGCATGCGTTGCGTTAACGTGTCTTTTTACGCCAGTACACAATTAAATTTTGAATCTTTAGGACCAATTTATTTATTACACGGAGTAAAATTCGATACGGTATTGTTAAAATTTGTTGTCCGGAATTAACATTAAACACTTTTCTTGTACATCTGTAACGGATTGTGTGATAATGTCGGCGATACACAAAATATTGTCGTATGCAACAATTTTCAAAATAGAACTTGATAGAATTTAATAATCTCAAAAGTGTCTCTTTTAATAGGTAAAGTACCATTTTATTTCTACAACTATTTCAAAACAACTCTATATAACAGGATGTGTCAAAAAAGTATGGTACATGCAAGTATATTTTTTAAATGAAATGCCATATTTTTGTCGAACCCTAATTTTTTAATTGATTTTTGGTCATTATGAAACGGTCGTTTAAATTCTGATTTTTATTTTATTATTCGATTGATTGTTCGTAAAAGCTTAGATAAAGTCTTAGGTTTTTTCTATTAGGAAATATCGTTTGTTAGATCAGAAGTTTTTATACGGGCTGTCCAGAATTCCGTTTTCTAGAGTGACGTTCCTAAATGCATTTTTCGCAAATGAAACACTCTATATTTTATTAAAGTTATCAATAGAGTATTTATATCTTGAATTTGATCTTAAACAAAAAACTGCTTTTTTCACTCTTTAGGCACATACTGTATCATTTTTTTTGTCAGATTTAAATGGTTTTATATTGTTTCTAAAAATGCACTATTTAAGTAAAAGGTAAATTTACGTTGAAATCAGGTAAATCTTTACTTTATCAGGGTGATTTTTATACTCACATAGTTCTAAACCAAGAGAGAAATATTCTTTTAAAAAAAATTCCTTGTTATTTCGAAGAAATACGCTTTTAAAATAAAGCTGCAAAATTATTTTAAAGTCACTGCAATAGTGAACAACTGAACGCGCAGTTTTAGTTAACGAAACAATAAATAAACACATGACATAGTTTTGTTACGTCATTGTAAAACAATAAAATAAATAAATCGAGGATATTAATTTCATTTATAACTCTGCATTCAGTTACAAATATTGTATGTTAAATTATAAGATTTTTGTATTTTGTCACACGCTTTTGAACAATAGTGTCTATATTTTTCGTCACCGAAGTGTAATTATTTTCAGTTATTCGTATTTATTAATTTAATTAGAACAATTAACAGAACTAATACGTTTTGCTGCACGAACAATTCGTGATACTCCAGAAATGCTTCTCCTAACGCAACAATGATTACGTTGTAAAGCATAACCGTGTATTGCCAGTGGAGGAGAGCATTTTGAACGCCTATTGTCAAAATGGTAAGTACCTCAGTTCTCATTGTATTAATTTTATCTCAAATTGCAAGTTGAGAAAGGTTATGGAAAATATTCTTTGGTTTTGAAATGGTACATTGATCAAATGCAGTTTCATTGCTTCAATTTTGTATTTATAAGACCCACATTCAGTACAATTTAAAATTGTCACGTAATTATAAAATAATGCCTTATAACAATGAAAAATCCTTTACAATTGTTTACGAATTCTAAGAATTGAAATAGGCGGAAAGTTAATTATCAAAATGATGCTCCTCATAAAAATTATGGTCTGTAGGCTAATTGAATGTACTTGAAGTTGTTTTTGAACGAATTTGAGTTCATATTTAATAAATAATAAATGAATTTGTAATTAAATGTGTTTAAATAAATATTAAATGTTCAATTTTTGTCTCTATAATATACGAACGAATAAAATTGTAGGTTATTGTATATTGAGATAGGTTAGTTTTACACAAACAAACAAATACCGCAGCAGTAATTTGATATTTTTAAACAACAATTGAAGAGTGGAAATAACGAAGGGGGTAAGTGGCAAAACTAAGTTTCTAAGATATTTAAAGAAAATGCCAATAAAGTACATAAAATAGTTTTTATTGTTTAATTATACAAAATTTAGATTTAGAACAAAATGGAACACTGATTCAGAAAATACAGTATACATGTAAATACATTTAATAACAAAAACACATTATTTTAAAACAATATTTAGGAAGGTGGCAAGTATCGCAGCCCAAGCCTTTCAAAAGAGACGCGGAAAATGTTTATTATTATAGTCCTTCATCTCCTCTTAGTTTGAGTTTATGGTATTTGATTTGATATTCCTAACAGCTCCTTGTAGAATTCCTGGTGCAATGGATCACTGAGATATAGTACCATCGAACGGAGACATTTCTTCTTATTTTCTGGTTCCATTATTACAAGTTCTGTGTTTCTTAAATCACGTATTGTTTTTCCCTTTTTCATTACATTGGTTTCAGTCCAAGTATCAAGGTCATAAAAGACGATGTATCATGTTGTTCCACTTGAAGCCTTGCAATTATACTGACTTGGAGCTTGGACATGTTTAAAAATCGTTGAGCAAGTTGTTCAGCAAGATGTTCCAGAAACCCAAGTTTTTCATATTTATAACATTAAACGGTGGTGAGTACCTTGCTAACTCGATTACGTTGATGAGATCATCTGGTACGTTTTTCGATTAACCCGAAGTCCCTATCGCAGGGCATAAAGCTGTGACCACCTACCAGAAATCTTTGCTCTATGAATTCATAAATGCCGTTAGAAATATTAATTCAAATAAAATAAACTTGTTTTTATTATAATTATAATCAAGTTTTTTTATACGTGAAGCCATAGTTTAGGAAACGTAAAAGATACGAAGCAGCTTCATTTGCACCTCGTTCTGCTAAACCCTCGTGCCACAAATGCATAAATGCATTATTGGAGTCTCCTACATAAATATCAAATGTAACAAGAGAGCTGTGATAAATAAAACATATCCGAATGCATTAAAGACGGAACGAACAGAACCTGTCCATTGACAGACAGCACCAAGTACTTCCAGACTGTTGAGAGCTTATTGAACCATTTTTCAACATTTCTTTTGCTCTGTCTGCCTTCCTTTGATGAAGTCTAACTGAACTTTTGCTTTTCCGCTTTTGTCAACATTTGCACGAATTTTACATGCTAGCTTGTCGCAAATGTGGTATGTATCCACTCGTGGTCGTCTGAACGAAAGTTTTGGAAATTCCTTTTTAAATACAGATCTATAAAATTTATAACTTTAGTAGTCGTAAAATGCTTCAGAAATGCCTTGAATAGTCGGTTGATATTTAAATCGGGACTTAAATATTCTTTATCGAATTTAGCCCTTGTATGTCTAATGTACCGTTGTGTTGAATTAATATGATTTCTGACATCTTGGCAATCGTCTTCAGAAAATTTTGCTATTTGTGACACGTTCTTTTGTCAGAATAGCACGTATCCACATGTTTCTTTTTATAAACCAATACGTCCACTTTCTTTGTTGTTACAGCAAATGTTTCCATAAATGTTGCTTTGCATACTTGAACAAAGATTCCATCGTTGTTAAGAAGTGTATAACTAATCTTTTCTTGGCGTCTACTATCTTTGGGATCTTTATATGCACCATGTTGGCGTCTCTTAATCTTTAGTAATTGTATAAGACCCATTAGATGTGTGCCTTGTGTTTTACTATTTTCATTCTAATATTTTTCAAATAATGCTTTACGTCTTGAATAAGTAACAGTTTTACATTGAAATCGGCATTTACACGACTTAAAAATAAAATTAAAAGTAATTACTTAAATTATTTAATATGATAACGAACCGTTTGACGTGGTAATGATTTTGCTACAATATCCTTATTTTTTCTTGTTTGGTATGCTTTACCGGCATCTTTAAGGGTTTTTTGTTCACCGCCAGTAGTACCGCTACCGCCACTTCTTCGACCTTTTTCATTGTTTACTGTAAGCATTTTAAATAAACTACAAAAATACACTAGGTTGTTATATGTAATAGCAATAGGTTGCTCAACTGGCACTTATCACCTTTGAAAATAGTAGCGGTATTTACCGAAAACCCCATATTATAACGGCTAGACTGAAGTTAATTGGCAGTATCATATAGCACTTTTGTCAAGACATCAAGCACGTTACGTTGCATACTTCTATGGTAAAAACTCAAAATTTCATGTTTTGGCACTTACTTTGTTATTTCCACTTTTCAATTTATGTCCTCAACGACACGTAGTTGAAATCGAAATGTCTTCAAGACATTCATTTGTATACACATTTTCCTGTAGGTCTTAAACTGTGGATATTTTCAATTTTTTCCAAAAAGTTCCTGTGTTATGGGATTTTCTTGTTAATGGAAGTGGTTAGGCCTCTACAGTACCGTATTAAAGTTTGTCGGTGGATTTTAAAACCAATCTGTATATAATGTTAAGAAAAATTGTAAATAATAAAAAATTACGATATGCTTTAAAAGAGAGTTACAATAATTTACTTCACAATTATAGTTACAAAGTGTTTGGTAAATTATTAGAAAATATATACACATTTTTTAATTATTTATGAACAAGGCCGAAGGTTTATGTTTAATTCCTAAATCAAGACATGTGTTTCCTGAAATTATATTGGCGTATGTTAAAACAAATTTTATAAATTAAGCTATTCAATGAGAGCGGCCTTCTTATAATTTTCAGGAAAAAATGGATAAATGTTAAATCCTACAGTCTCCTTCGAAAATAAGAGCTGTTATCCAGTGCTTATTGTTAACATTGTAAATGAACCTTTAACAATCATAGACGGTTTAATAATTTGATTACTTATTAATTTCAGCACATTTTATGTATTTAAAATGTCCCACAATTAGTTGAACAGTGTTATTTTCTTCAACAAATTTTACAATAATAAATTGAAAAAATAAAATGAATAGTAATAGTAATTAAGATTTTCATTTCCCCATAATAAATAAGGTGCTTAAATTGAAATTGTCATTAATTAATAATTTCTACTACTTACACAGATGAAGTGTAATTCTATTGATTTACTGAAAGCACTGTACAAAATTGAATATAATTATTTATTGATTATTTGTAAAGGAAAATAGAATCATGTACGTGATACCTAAACAATAATAGCCATAGTTCTTGAATAAAATCTTTTGACATCATTAATTAATTTCAATTATTAACATAATTTTTAATTCTACAATTTAGTGTAAAGTTCAATGTCAGGTACTATTTTTATAGTTACCAATGTTAATTTTAAATTGTTTTCAAGGTTTATGTAGATAATTTCCTACTTTAAAGAAAAATTAATTTTTTTTGATTATGCGTTTTATTATTACTGATTGCTTTTTAAAGCATTAAATAAATCATAGAAGATTGTGGCTTAAATAGTCGATAAATATGTATTCCCTTTCAAGAATTTTAATGATCATTTTACGATTTATTACTCTATCATAACTATCGGATATGATATACCTATTTTAAAGTCATCATTTCCTAGATACCTGTATCTTTCATAAGTAAAAATATAAAATTGCGTATTCGAATCTGACATAAAATTTTGAAACCGCCATTAAGAATGTGTAACCAATTTAGGTATGGTTTTGATTATTGACTGTTGAGCTGACAGTGTTATTTTTGTTTATTCTTATCATAACATGCAAATATAAAATGCAATAATTTTTCTTTAAAATAAGACAGGCTTATAATAATTTTTACAATTACTGCAATCATTTTTAGCCCACGATAAAATGTGTAACGTACAATAAATAAACACGGAAATATCGCCTTAGCGTGGGTTTTTAATCTTCCTGTGAATGACCTTAAATAGAACAAATGGCACTCAAAAGCGGTTTATTAATTGAAGCTACTTAAACAATCTTATTTGATCAATTGTAATAATTGCAGATAGATTATTGATCGAAAAGATATTTATATATTAGCGATTTGATGATTTTGGTTTTATAATTATTGTGCCGACTGTTATTTAAAATTTAACAACTGTTACACATATGTAAATGTATAAATGTATATCAACATAATGTACATATTACGTAAATTAGTATTGTATGTATGTATAACATCTCGTATACATATAGGTATGTAGTATGTATTGTTTCACAAAAGAACGCCACACTGCCTTAATGTCCATAATATTTGGAAATATTATACTTTATTTATATGCAAAAAAAATTAGAATTTTCTAAGAAATGACGTCATAGAATCCGTTACCGTATACACTGCACTTAGTTAATAGTAGGTAATTGAATCGCCGATTGGTGTAGTGGTTAGCATGTTTGCCTCAACATCCAAGGGACACGGGTTCAAACTCGATCGGGGTCGGTAATTTTTCAGGGCAGAAAAATTTGAAAAACGTGCCTTCTTCTCGGATAAGGAAGTAAAATCGTAGATCCCTTGTTAATGTGATATTTGGCACGTTAAAAATCCGTACTTGCAGTGGAACTCCTCCAGATTCGGCAAAATTCTACTAGGCATAGCGAAATGACCATATGACAGTTCTAGTACAAGAATGCCAAGGGAATTTCGGCATCCCGATGTCTCAACCGCAAAACAAACAAACAAAAGGTAATTTAATCGTAATCGCCTTGGTGTGTTTATGGCTATAGTTTTTTAGAATGCCGAAGGAATTCTATTAATTGATTATCTGGAACGTCACCACACAATCATGGGCCCGTATTATGCCACAGTAATCAATAAACTTCACTCGAGCGATTTTTATTTTTATTTCCAAAGCTAAAAGAAAACATTGGAGAAGCCAAATTTGGTAGCAACGATGACGTAATGACACCAGTTCAAGAATACTTTGTCACGTTGGTCTATTACGCAAAGACGGCGGTCAGCTCTAGCGAGGCGGAGGCTAGCGAATGAGTCTGTAGTTCCGCGTGGTACAGTTCACAAGCGAAGAGGGTGCCACACTTTTGGGAGACGTAACACTTCGAATGGTCGTACCTGGGAGTTCAAAAATGTTAAGTCAACCTATCTAAAGAAAAAATGAAAAAAAAAAGGTTCTATTTATTTTTATTGGTCGTTTGGTTACTTTGATTATCGACTATGTAGTACATAAACATTATAAAGTAATAGATTGCTAGCAACTACATGTTAAACGGGTTTCTATACAAGTATCGTAGGCGTTTTAGGCCTCAAATACAGGAATTAGTACAAGAATCCTCCAACAAATGATAGGTAACAAATACAGAATTAAATTACTTTGGAATATGAAAAGTTAGCGTCGTTATCAATTTACGTTGCTCATATGTATGATAATTAACTCAGTCTTCGCGGTTATACTTCAAAATAAAAGATCATGGTGTCTCGCAGTCGTCATGCCAATATTGCAATAGTCAAATGTCTAATTCAGGCATTGAACAAACTAAAGTGACGAAACCGATTTTTTTTGTTAATAATTGATCTCCAAGAACTACCCTAAACAATGGTATAGCTATTTAGCTAGTTAATGTAGAATTTACAACCTAACATTATTTAAATTATTAATTGAGAAATTATACAAGCAATAATGACGTTTGTGTCAGTTCTATAATATTGTAATGAAACTAGTTAATTGTTTTACAATGTTTATTTATTTTCACTAAAATTACAAGTAACTATGTACACTAATTTATTTAAATATTTAAT
>JAHWXV010553331.1:0-15579 GCA_024586415.1 Phrixothrix hirtus | reverse complement strand
CGGTCTGTTGAACCGCCGAAGTAGGCTTTCCTTGGAAAACAAGGTTAGACTCTACAAGGCGATCATCCGTCCGACAATGGTCTACGCGGCAACCGTCTGAAGATATGCGGCTAGATCAAACACGAGGAATCTGCAAGCCATCCAAAACAAGTGCTTGCGCATGGCTACAGACGCTCCGTGGTGTATGTGAAATTCGCAAATCCACGAAGATCTGAACATTCCCACAATCAAACAGTTTATTCATGAACAGGCCACTAATTTGTACTCTTTGTTTCAGGATAGCTCCAACCCCCTCATATCCGGGTTAGGAACCTACGATCAAGACGCCCGAAATCGTGCAGGTCGGACCAGGACTACCTTTTAGCCTCCGTGAGTAGGAGGAGCCACAGAAAAGTGCGACTTCGTTCAATTGGCAAAGTGGCTGCTAATATTTAAAGACCAGGTCGTGAATCGCTCAGGATGTAGGTGTAAAAAGGTTTGATTGCCTTGGTATACCGCCTGCCAAGAGGGCCATTGTTCATCGTTTAAAATACTTTGTTTTAGTTACATTTTATGTTTTTTAAATTTTGAAATAATTTTAAATAAAAATCTAGACGTGAATGAAATTTGTAATTTCATTTTTATGTCAATTTTACGCATATTTTAACCTACTATAATTTATTTCTCTGAAGGTGAAAATCCTCTAAATAACTAATTTTTACATGTAAAATATTTTGTTTAAAAAATACTATTTAACAAATATTGGCAATTCTAGCTATTAATGTACGATAAACTCTTATGCAAGGGAAATGTCAAATGAGTTTGGTGATTGTAAGAAATCAGGGTCAAAGGAGTGGTAGTATATAATGTGTTTATTAAGATCTGCAAATACCTGCTATAATAATCCATAGTACAGAATTTTGGATTAATGTAGAGGGAATTGAAGAGATGCGATTGACAGCGATAGTTACATAAGTAGAATAAATATGCCTTTAGTTTACATTCGGTGATCATGCATCATTGATTTTGCATGCATGTCGCGTAATTGGAGAAGTGTATAAATGTGTTCGTGTTGTAAAATGTAGATGTGGAACTTTATTCCTATCTGCATCAATCTTTAGAAGGATCCAATGTTGAAACACCGTCTATAATTAAAATATCAGTATTACAAATTGTACAGGTAGTAAAACGAGAAAAAACAAGTTAGATAAATATTAACGAAATTGAAATTAAAAATGGAGAAGTTGTAATTGAAGAAATGTTCGATACTAGAATAATTAGAAATGTACTATACGAAAAATCTATTATTTATTTGGAAATGACTAATTATAAATGTCACTGCCATATTTGGCCGTTTAAATTTTGAACATAATGAAACGCCGATAAAAACTAGTAGATTGGAAAACACCATCAGGCAGGTGACTGATAAAGCACATTTCTCCTTACCTTGCACCATAATCTTGAAAAGAATGCCATCTACAGGAATAGTTACGGTTACAGTACTTTGCATTAATAACACTAAGCGAAAATGCAAATTCTGATTGGTACTTTGAATTTCTGTTATATCTTTGCAATGCAATTAGAAAGAAAATATCCAGATTTAATGACCACTCGTAGAAACGTCACAACAACACTACATTTCAGCCAGTTCAACTACGCGTACAACAGATGCTTTGAAATTAGTTTCGCATGCTACTACTCCACAAGATGAGCTGTGCTGCCACTTCATAATATCTTGAAAACTTACTAACTTTTTAGGTACCGAATATCATATTATGACCTAAATACTGACTCTACTTCCTATGTAAAATCGAGCTTGATAAGAATTCCATTATATTAACTGTGAAACATTTTAGATTGCCCATTTTCAAGTTGCCGCCATTGATTAATGTGTTAGAAACGAGAGAATATAGTTGTGTGAAATTTAGTAGCTCTGGGGAAAAGACTATGCAATAACCTTTACTTCGTGTCGAGCAGATTATCCAAACCAAGTCTATTGTTGATTCCAGCACGCCTTTAGAATTTCAGTTTGTGTCTTAATTACAGCGTCTTCCTATTTACATTACACAAAGTGGAACATTTTATATCACACGTTTTCAAATTGCCGCCATTGAGCAATGTGTTAGATTGTTGGGGATGAGAAAGCATAACTGTGCGGAATTTAGTAGCTGTGGAGAAGTGACCAGTGCAACAACCTGTATTGGTGTTGAGCAATTTATCTAAACCAACTCTAGAAGATATGGTGATGATCGACGTCGGTGATCGATCTTTTCACGCAAAGCGGTAAAGCAATATTCGCAACAATGGAAAGAGGGTGGGTGTATTTTAAAACTGCCCTAACTTTACAAATTTGTTGTAAATCTTACATGGTGGTTTGAAACTGCATCCGTCTAAAATGCAACTCATTCTGTATAGAAACTAACAGGGCAAAAATACCTATGTACAGTGCTATGAAGCATTACTTAAAAAAGTGAATAACAATACAGATTTCATTCCCTTCTCATGACTTATCAGGCTAATTTTTGCGTGAAGGGTTATGTAAATAATTAGAATTTTATATATTGATCTGCAAAAAATCTCAGATATATGTACAAAAGAGTTATGTTACCGTTATAGAAATATACGAACCTTATTTTTCTGTAATTGCAAATAACCAACCCACTGGAATCAATGTAGAGGGATACACAGAAACATTGCAGAAATGTCATTCTAGATTGTCAGCATCCGAAAAATTACGAGGTTTGGCTAGAAACTTCGTATACAAGTTGAATAAACATTTTATTATGCTATTAATTGAGTAATTCAACAGTATTCCCAGTATTCCCTTCAAAGTGCTCCCGCTCAAGTAATATACGCTTATGCCAATGTTTCTTCCGCTGCTGGAAACGGCTCCTCAGTTCATCTTCGGTGATGTTCTTGAATAACCTCGTCGTTTCCTTTTTAATCGTTTCCACTGCACCCAAATGCCTCTCTTGAACCAGCATCTTGCATTTAGGGAACAAAAACAAATCGCATGGCGCTAAGTCGGGCGAATATGATGGTTGCTCCATCAATGTTATCGAATTTTTGGCCAAAAACTCACGGACAACTAGTGTTGTGTACACTGCCGTGTTGACATGATGCAAAATCCACGAATTGTTCCTCGCCAAACTTGGACGCACACGAACCATTCGCGCTTTCAACCTCTTTAGTACTCCAACGTAGAACTGTCCATTCACTGTTTGGCGCGGTGGAACAAACTCATAATGTACAATGTCCCTGGTATCAAAAAAAAATAACCACCATTGTGGACCTTGATTTTTCAGATTTTTTTGTTTTTGGATCGCCAGGTTTCTTCCACTCCATGCTTTGTGATTACAATTGAGGATCGAATTCGTAAAACCATGACTCTTCTGCGGTTATGATCTTGTCAAGAGGATCTGTCCTTTCTTCTGCATCAATCCAGTCTTGTCAGTATTGAATTCTTCGGATTTTCTGATCAGCTGACAAACGCTTCGGAGCAATTGTCGCGCACTTTTTCTTCATCCTCAAATTTTCTCTTGGAATCGTGTTCACTGTGTCTTTATTCAAATACAGCTCTTCCGCTAGAATTCTGACAGTCTTTTGCCTGTCTTGAAGCACGGAATTTTGTACACGAGCTATGTTCTCGTCGGTTTTTGAAGTGGAAAGTCGTCCGGACCTTTCATTGTCTTTCATGCACTTCCGAACTTCACAAAATCGTTTTACCCACTTAAAAACTATTGGTTGTTTAAAAGCATAGTCTCCATAAACTGTCTTCAAATCTTGAAAAAAGTGAGGTCCGTTCTTATCAAGTTCTGTGAGAAACTTGATGACGATGCACTATTCCTCGCTATCGGAAATTTCCATGTCGACGGGGTCTGCGAAAGGTGTAGAAATAAAGAGCAGCAAAACTATCTTACTTATTCTCTAGTCGGCCGGGCGTCTACTGGGCTCAGATAGGTTGTGACCAGAGGGGAGGGCGTACTGTCACGCCCCTATTCTCATTCTGCGAACAACAAGATGCGCACTATACGAATTTTTTAGACAAATCTCTTAGAATAAGAAACAGTACACTCAGAATATGAACACGCTATGAATATTTTTATTGGAAGCAAAATTTCACATTTCGGTGATATTTATTGGTTATCTCGTTCTCCTGACCTTTCCGCCCTTAATTTCTTCCTAAGAAACTACTTGAAGTAAAAGTTTTCTCTTGGTAGAATTATTGGTAACATCGACAATTTGAAAATATACACTCAAAAAGAGGTAGAAAGCATTGGACTACCTTTTGGAAAGAGTGATAAGCTCATTCTACAACCAACGATATATTGAACAAACCGAAATTAGTTTTCCGAAAAGATACGCAAAACATTTCTCGTATAATATGTAGGAATTAGTTAGATTCAGTAAAATAAATTTTGTAGCCTAAAATTCCAGGAAAGTCTGTAGAAACAGCCCTACAGGAGTTTGTTTACAGGATCGGAAAGATGCTAGCTCACAAACAGACAATCCTGAGAATTTTTCTAGACATCGAAGGGGCATTTGATAATGTTACCTTCGGATCTATATACTTAGCTGACTTTTATCATGGTGTATATCCCAACATTTTATTGTGGATAAAAAACGCGCAACGGCAGGATCTTCACAGCGACTCTAAATCGTTGTAAAATAACGGCGTCAGTCACAAAAGGCCGTCGACTCCTATGGAACTTAGTAGTTGACGACCTACTAATGGTACTTAACTCTAAAGGAATTTTTGCTTAGCACTATGCAGATGACATTGTCTTGCATATCACTGGAAAATTTAAATCCACTAAACATAGTTACTAACTGGGCTGACCCCCATCATCTGGTCATCATTCCCAGCAAAACGAAGGTGGTGCCCTTTACCAGAAGGAGGACTCCCATTCAAGGCCCTCTCTATATCAAACAAAAACACATATGTTGAGATTTTAATGTTAAATATTTGAGCGTAGTTCTCGACCAAGACTAAGATGGAAATACCACATACTGGAAAGAGGGAAAAAAGCGACGGAGATCTTTTGGATGTGCCACCATACTTTTGGGGTTACGTAGGGCCTGACTCCCAAAGTGGTACACAGCTTTAACCTATGCAGAACTTATTTGGTGCCCGGGTCTAAGGAGTCAAAGCAACTGCACCCACATCAATAAAGTACAACGTATGGTATGCTTAGGTATTGGAAACGCCCTAAGAACCACACCAACTTCAACTCTGGAGGTGTTGCTTGATCTGCCTCCTTTGTGCCTTTTGGTATGAACAGAGGCAATGAGAGCTGCATCCAGATTGCTTAAATCCAAGCGATGGTGTGGTGAGGGCTACAGATGAGGGCACACTTAAATCACTGACAGCTTACCGAGCTTATTCTGAGGCGAGAGTGATCGTATTACCCCGGCCAGGGCCTTCAACACTCTATTTTCTACAACAATCCGGAGCACAGCGGATTGGATTAATGATCCTCAGAAATTGCTCGATTACCGGGGTCTGATCTGGTTTACGCTCTGCTGCAGCAGGTAGTTT
Source organism: Phrixothrix hirtus (assembly GCA_024586415.1). Lineage (NCBI taxonomy): Eukaryota > Metazoa > Arthropoda > Insecta > Coleoptera > Phengodidae > Phrixothrix > Phrixothrix hirtus. The sequence goes on along the minus strand of JAHWXV010553331.1, from coordinate 10,061 downwards.
TAGCAAATTTCCCAAAATGGAAATAAACATTCCATTAGAGCACTATGCCTCTGTGTTTCAGGTTGAAATGTACGCAATTTCGGCGTGCGCAGAAGAATGTATCAGTAGGGACTATCACAACCTATCCTTCCCTATCTTCACTGACAGCCAAGGTGCTGCAAAAGCCATATAAAATCCCGCCATATCATCCAGATTGGTGTGGGGATGCTGGCAAAAACTTCAGGCTCTAGTATATAGGAACAACATAGTAACTATTTGCTGGATTCCTGACCATCAGGGACATACAAGGCCGATTTTTTGGCTAGGGCAGGTACCGCTATGCAAACAGCTGCCTCCAACATTGGCTCATCTGGGCCAAATAAACCTTTAGATAAGTTAAAGCTCTAATTTTAGGTCCAGGGTCTAAACAAACTCAGTTCCTACCTTCGCTAGGCAGGAAAAGAATCCGAGCTTATACTGGTTTCCCAACAGGCCATAGCCTCAATAAAAACTTAACCACAATTGATATCTAACATGATCTTCTCTGTAGGAAGTGTAATGAAGACGATGAAACATTATTTCATCTATCATATGATTGCCCAGTTTTGGGCAATGTCCGAAACTGCATTTTTGAGTCTCAATACCCTGAACCCAACGAAATCCTAAATACTCCCCCATCCAAGATACCGAGGTTTCTGAAAATCTCAGGACTTCAGGGTAGTTCAACGGGAATTTGATACAATGGGTTTAACGGCTTCAGTGTCGCTTCGTCAACCGGACCTGTCTTACAACAGCAACCCTAGAATTTGTTATAATTAAGAGGCACGTACCCCACGTGAAATTTTTTTCAATTTTTCTTTAGAGACAAATAACATAGAAATGTGTAACAAAAACTAAAAGCTTTAGTTTCTTATGCCGATATTACGTGATTATCTTGTTTTTCAATTTGCCATTTGGTTAATGACTTATTTAAATTTCTATTCGAATAACAAACAAAGAAATGCTCACGCAAATGTAAAATTAAATTATAAAGATAAATTGATAATACAATTTTTTGAAAAAACTTATATTTAATGCACAGAATGAAAATAAATTTCTAATTTTAGTGAACGATTTGCTAAATTGAGAACTAACTTTGGATATTATGGCAAAAGTGTTATATTTTTGTTTTCATTCTAATCGTAACCGTAACCTATTTTACCTAGTGTACATGATTAAAAATTTAATATATTTGTTAGAACTAACTATTCAACTAGAAAAAAACATATTAAAATAATTTTCATTCGCAATATTCTAATAAAAGGTAACGTGAGATACTTGAAAAAAAATTTTTTTAACCGAAAATTCGCCGTCAATTTATTCTTAAATGAAGTATAAGTATTGAGCAGTGAGGTCCTTGCCTTTTGGAATTTAATTAATGAGTCATCGAAAATTTTCCACTTGGTATAAAAAATATATTAATAACAGAATTTTATTTAAAATCAAATTAAAACCACAACATGTAGCACAAGAAATGTTTGACTGTATAGTTAAGCTAAAAAAATATTCACATTTCTAATAATTACCCTTGATTCCTGAAAATTATACTAGGTATGGCGAAATGACCAAGTCAAGGAGGTCAAGGGAATTTGCGCATCCCAAAGTGTAAGCCAAAAAACAAAATTGAAAGAAATATTCTTTACACAGTAAATTTCCGGGGTTTAATTTAAACTTAGCCGCCCAATACCATCACCTACACATACAAAGAGGAGCTTTTGTGAAGAACTAGACGTATCTATTTTTATAACAACTTGGGATAATAGTGGTTCCCAAAGAAAACATTCCCAAGAATCTACTAAAATAAACACGTACAAGCTAAATGCAATTATTTTTGTATAATTTGCTTGTTCTATTCAAAACTTAATAGGTCTCGAGATTACACAAAACTCAAGATGACGTAATTTACGATTCACAGCATAAACATTTATGTCTGCTACACAAATGTGGAGAACCTATTAGTTCTGCCAGTTTTACAGCAGAGTTGAATTTTATTTCATTTAGTACAAAACTAAATATACCCATGGCGTTTCAGGTGAAAAATTTTAGATGTCCATGTCTTTGGAATAAAACTAAGCAAGTCCAATGGTTTTGCTTGTATTTTTCAATTATACAATTTAATGTGCCTAATTAGTTTATCTAAGGTTTATTGAATTTCATATTGTATTATATTTAGATTTTCATGAATATCTTGACGTGTATCGTTTATTGCGGTGTCAGTCGATCTTCATGAAACTCATCATTGAGGCTACTATATCCAACTTAAATTGTCGCAACCAGCTATAAATAGCTTTTTTGATTCATTGTTGTTGAGGTAAAAAATTTCACAAGGTATAAAAAAATCATATCTGGAAAATGTGTCTTGCTGAACCCGCCGAATCCATATTTTTCGTGACATTGTTAACTTTGAAGTACTGCTGTAAGAACACTGTTTGTCATTGTATGTTCTGCCAGGTCGATTAGATTATTACTAGTTAGTTACTGTTATATCGATTATTACCTCGTATTTTAGACCAAAGCCCAGAAAATATATTAGAACTTTTTAAATTGATGGAAACCTTCTATTTAGTGGGTTGAATAAGATAGCAAAAGGCCTCATATATTGGTTTCAAGATATTTTACATGCAATTAAATATAGTCTCAAACCACACGATTTCAGTTGGAGACGCGTTTTTGCGTGTACGTTATTCCTATAAAGTGGTGAGTTGTGTAAGTTAAATAATGTGATCAGCATTTACTGGTAAAAATGGAGCGAGTTTACTGCAAGGAAACGTTAAAAGAAGGAAGTATCTCGTTTATAACCTTTAGTTTTGCAATTCATAAGAAATAGACATAGAACAGTGCCTAATGCGCTTTTTGTTAGTTTAAGGCCACATTGTGCATAATAATGGCGTCTCTGGCAGTCAGCAGGCAAATATTTGTGTTTTTTCCTTCAAAATCCATAGTTGCTTATTGAACTTAGGCACTTGCAGAGGTTTGTCAATTTTAAACAACAAGCCTTCGTTTAAGAGAGACTAACCGTCAACTTTCTTTGGGACGAATCCAATTGCCTAAAGTTTTTCTCCTCAAGAATTTTTCGGGATGAAATGATTAACTATCGCATGCATTTAGAATATGGAACAATGTAGGAAACAATAATTAATTGCCATTTTCTTATGCAAGGACATTAAGAAAAAACACAGTAGTGAATTTAAAGGTGAAAAAATGGAGCAAAGTCGTGTCAGTCAACTACCAGTAGCATTTTATGCGAATTGCGACGGTCACTAACAACAATTTAGGTGATTTCATTCAATATGTAAAGTATAAGTTGACATTAAAATCACCTGTACTTTTCGATAATATACGAGGAGGACGCACAACGTAAGTTACATGTTGTTTTCACAAGTGCAAAGTGTCGGATTAACCAATAGAATTATGGCGGTATTGAAGTCGAAGTGCGTGGGATAATGCGTTTTTTGTGGGGCAAACGGTTAACACATACGGAAATTTATCATAAAATCGCGTCCGTATATGTACTCCAAGCGATTTCAAGGCCTGCAATTGCGAAACTGTGTCAACAGCTTGACAACAGGTGAGCATGCCGAACGACTGAAGTCATTGAGATTGTAGTTGACGTTATAATCCGCACCAACTGAAGATTGACAGAAAATTTCTGTCGGCAGTACGCATGATATCATTAATGACCATCTGCCGTACCGAAAAGAGTGTTTGCGATAGGTTTCCAGGTCATTGACAGAAGACGGTAAAGGTACACGATTTGCATCCCATTTAGATTTTTCGTAACGTTACTCTACCGAAGGAAATTCATTTCTCGGGAAGATCATCAGCGGTGACGAGATTTGGGTGAACCATTTCATGTCTGAATCCAAGCGATTATCCGTCAAATAGAGAGATACATCTTTGCCTGTTCAGAAGAAGTTTAAGGCTACATCATCTGCTGGGAAGATCTTTTTAACAACCTTCTTCGATAGTGAGGGCATTAAAGACGAAGATGGGGAAAACTTGTCATTGTGCTCTTACATGACAACGCGACCCCACACGGAACCCAAACTATACAAGCACTATTGAATTATTTCTGGTGGGAAGTATGCCGAAACCTTCCGTATAGCCCCGATTTTGATTTGTGACCTCCACTTGTATGGTAAGCTAAAGGAAGGTATGGGCGGAAAACGCATTGCTGACGACCATGCAGTGAAAACTGAGATATCAGGTAGTTTACAACCATGAAAGCAAACTCTATCGTCAAGGCATTCTGTTTGGTTTTACGTTCCGCGATGGGTGTTTTTTGAATAAAACAGTGTTTATTTACAATAATCACGTGTAACTTATTTTTTGAATTCAAAACCCCCTCGCATCTACATTTATTTATCCTCAATTGTTTAGCCATATAGTGTAGTTATCACAGATACCGATTATATTCTATGAGTACTAGTTTGGCCTAGACTAGCTACATTTAGAGAAATAGTTGAATTCTACTGGGAGGACGTCGTTTGAAACTATTTCGTAAGTACACGAGCTATAGACGGGTCTTGTTTACCAAAGATGAAGATCGTAGAAGTTGTATCTTGCGCAAGTTATCTGCAGATATAGGTTGTGGCTGTACTACCACAATCAATACCCAGTTGCGACAACAGTCCGAACAAATCCAAATTGATCACTTTCTTAGTTCATTCTAGTATCCCATAAGCGTCGATTTAGGTGCTTGAACTCCACGTTTGGTTCATCCCACAGTGCCAGTTCTGCTTACCAAATGTGGCTCATTTGGTACTCTAGATCCGATCTCAAGGCTTCATACTTCAAGCAAGCCGAAGATCTCACTCATTTAAAGTTTGAGAATAGGTTAAGGCCGTTTCGAACCAAATGCCTCTAACCATTCGCTTTACCAGACTGGACTACAGGTAAAGTAGGCACAGCAGATGTACACATGATGGTTGTTAACGCAGTTTTGGCAGTGTAAGTAGTGGCGTCAGAAACTGAAATTTTCGCTATGCTGCTGAACCGAGTTAAAAGTAGCACAACTATTTCGGTTGCCTATTATGGAACGAAGAATAAACTATCCGTAGCATAGTAGAAGGCAATCAGGATTGCACCTTAGGAAATACTATTCGTTTATCCATGGCGTAGTAGGATGTGATATTACATTGGTTGCCTTCAGTAAGGGTACGAGGAAATTCTGCAAGGTTTTAGAAAAGTTCGCAATTCGAGAAGCGATCGTTCACGATGAAATTTTTGCTACTGTAGAGAATCTCGTCATAAACTCTGTACTACATTTTAGACGAACTCTGGGGTAGGACATGTGCTCGTTTTGCGCTAAGTAATTTGTAACTGCAGTTTACGTTTTGCCGATGCTTCCAAGTACGCGTGGTCCATGTGAACGCATAAATGAAGTCATACGTGCAGGTAGGCATTCGATCACGCAAATAAAATATCCGTCCAAAGACAGTGTGGCAGAAGGGAACCATCCAGCGAAGGAGTCAAAAGCCATTTGTACGTCGTTCTCATATGATGGCCTGCCTATGTAGCTTCCTGTTATGTAACCAAACCGCTAAAACCGGATGAAATTTTGTAGAACTATGCTAAATACAATTCTTGATAAAGAGATAACAGAAACTAATCCGTAAACAAGGTATCCTGTTATTGCACGATAACGCAAAGCAGCACGGTGCCCAACATATGACGTAGACGTCATATCCTTTGTCCTATTAAGCGCCGCTTCGTCCTCCGTATACTCAAAAATTATCTTTATAGATTATTTGTTTCGCCACTGGATCAATTCCTGTTTTAGAAATGGTTTACGCAAGATACCGAAGTTAAACGCACCGTTGATGTCTCCTTAAGAAGTCAGCAGCGTAGTCTTTGTAGTTATCTCGCCACTTCCCATCTGCATTGAGTCAATGGGGGAACTAGTTAGATTAGGTATGTTCTTCTATTGTTCTTTTAAAACCGTCACAAGGCAATGCTTGTTTTACGGACTTTTTTACACGGACCTGATAATTTATGCAGCATTTTGTCAATTGCGCACATGGATCAAGGCTCAAGTCTAAGGTGGGTGAGAAGTCTGCTCGCACTTGAGCTCTGAGGACGGAAGAACTGTAGCGGTTTTTATGACAAAGCACTTGCACCTAGCTCAAATAAATTTTTGAGTATATTTTGTACTTGCTAATCAAGCCATGAAGTTCTGTGCTCCTATAGGGTTGTAGTTGCGTTTGTTTAGAGAATTGCATACTTACGTTTTTAAGGTGTTTTTATTCACAAGGGGCTTGTTTTCTGTACTTAAAAGAAAACAACGTTGAACGTTACTCGAAATGTTAATTAGGGCCTTAAATCGCAAGGCAGAAATAAACTATTACTGTAGTAAGCTTGGATATATATGTGCCTCTCCTACACGAAAAACACTATTAAGTTGACGTGAACTTCTGCGTCATAATAAGCGGCAACAATCGTGACGTTATGTGGAAACTGTTATTATGCGTTGGTTGCACGTAAAATATCATAAAGTTGGCATAGGAATATAGATAGAATATTTTTACCAATTTACAGCTTTCTCTGTCATAACCAAATTCGCCGTGCTATACGATATCACCCTAATTTATCAGTCTACGTAAAAGGTTAAATAAAACCTAGGATATCCTCTTGAATTTCTACGCAGTAAAACAGCAAAAATGACTTTAAACGTAACGCATTTATTTCAAGTTCCAATTGAAGTGATAACGAACCGTAATAATTAGATTAGCTACCGGAAACCATTGACTGTTTAAGTAGCGTGACAACAAAGCGAAATCAGTGAATAAGGTTAACAGGTTACGATTGTATATTTCCAATTCTGTGCGTTAATAAAATGTAACCTTCAATATATGTAAAAGTTATGATAGTTTCATTTAAGAATGAAATTAAGATGTTAACAGCGAAAATAGAAATTCTAATATTATTGAATATTATACATACCTGTAAGAATTAATCTCTTAAAACATTTGATTCAAGTTGCCAAATTTTTACTTCTCTGGCCATTTCAGATGGCCAGGCAGTAATAAAACTTGACAGATAGATTGCATTTGTTACTGTCATTGTTATTCTGTATGCTTTTAATCGGGTAACCTAGTGTGGAATACTTTTGAACTTTTTGCAGTTGTTATAATCTATTACTAGATGGACATCTGAAATTAACTATGCACATATTTACTTAATTTTGACTTATGATTTTGATTAATTCTAAATGGGTGATTATTGTTAATAAATTTTTCTTTTTGTACGAGGGGTACTGTATATGTTTCGGGAACGAGTACTTTCGTTGTTGTTAGAGAATAATACATGTCACTATCGTAAGATTTGACAATTTTTAGTTTATGTAGCATTGATGGTTGAATAAAACATCGTCTTGTAACGTTTGTATTTAAGGGTAAAATAAACAACTATCGACAAAAATAGAATTAAATCGCAAACATTTTCGTACAATGATTTTTTATGGTTTTAAAAGTAATTTAACTCAATAACAATATATGGATAGTCTTGTTTCGGATTTTGGTAACGATGCACCATCCAAAACAACAATTTATCGGTGGTTTTCAGAATTCAAGTTTGGTCTCAGTAGTCTCAGTAACAAATTTCGCGAAGGTCATCCGCGAATTAGTATCGTTTCAAGAAACATTGATGCTGTGCGTGAGATGATTGAGATGGATCGGCAGGTAACTTACCGTGAAATAGAATCGACCCTTGGCATTGACAAGAAACAAATGTCAACGATTTTGCATGACCATTTAAGAGTGAAAGAATTATGTGCCCAATGATTCCAAACAATTTGACGGAGGCTCAAAAAGTTGCTCGTATTCAATGGAGCAAGGATATTCTGAAAAAATTTCACGCAACGTTTTTCAGTGTTGCTGGTCACGCTGTCCCCGTCGTTTTAAAGGATTATCGCACGGTCAGTGCTGATTGGTATACAAGCATTTGCTTACCGGAAGTCATCAATGAAATCAGAAAAACTAATGCAAAACATCGGATCATCTTACACCATGACAATGCATCATAAACTGTCGATTATTTGAAGCGGCAAGAGGTAGAATTAATGATTCATTGTCCATGCAGTCCGGATTTAAGTCTAAATGATTTCTTTTTATTCCCGGTTGTCAAAAATAAAATGCGTGGATCCCGTTTTTCAACACCTGAAGATGCTGTGGAAGCATTCAAAACTCACATTTCTGCTATACCATATTCGGAATGGAAAAAGTGCTTCAACAACTGGTTCGAACACATGCAAAAGTGTATTGATTTTAAGGGAAAATAGTTTGAAAACAATAGAAGCATTATTACTGTATTTTCATTGTTTTTAACCTATTCCCGAAACAATTTAAGCACACTTCGTATGTACCTATTATTTACAACTTTTGAATAAAACCTGATTATCAACTCTAAATAAGATATTACAAACGAAATTGAAAATACAGCGACAAATGTGTTCTAAGCAAAATTTTACAAAATAGATGTGATCAAGACTTGTGGCAGTTATTTTGGGCTCTTGAAGAAGTACCACATATCTTTATATATAAGAGAGATTGCATAATATTAAAGACAAATTCTGAAGTTTTACTTACACTTATTGTAACTTACAAGGACCATAATGAAAGTAATGTGCATGACTTTATTGTGACGCGACTATCTATCGCAGCAGGGTAAAACGGGTCGGGAATTGTGGTAAGGGGTCTGCCCTTCCAACGCAAGCGTTTGTCAGTTTGCTCCGAGTAGTCTGAGTGGAAAGAAGTGCCTCCGCGTGAAGTGTGTTTTTCGACTTTGTAACACGACGCGATGAAGTGTTCGCTTCAACAGCGATATGCCATCAAGTTTTGCGTACGGCTTGAAAATAATGCAACCGAAACATTCCAGATGCTTCAAGGACGACTGTATTTCAAGGTTACTGTCTGGGAGGTGGCACAGGGCATTTAAGGAGGGTCGGGAAAAGGCCGCCGACGAACCCGTTCTGGACGCCCAACAACGGCCAGAAACGACGAAAACATGAATCCTGTGCACGAAGTTCTGCGTTCCAACCGTCGATTGAGCATCCAATAAATCTCCGACACCCTAAACATGTTCACATTCGCGGCACATGAGATAATGACCGAAGATCTGAAAATGCGCAAGGTCTGCGCGAGCTTGTGTCGAATGTGTTGACGGAAGACCAGAAAGAACTTCGAGTTTAGCGCTGTCAAGAACTGTTGGATTTGATTCAAAATGAGTCGGACTTTCTTAACTCTGTCGTAATCGGAGACGAATTCTGGATGTACGAGTACGATCTAGAGTAGAAAGGGCAGAGCAGCGAGTGTAACACAAAATCATCCCCCCGCCTCAAGAAAGCGCGAATGAGCAAGTCTCGCATCAAAACGATGCTCCTTGTCTTTTTTGACGTCCGAGGAATCGTCCATTTTGAGTTTGTACCGCAGGGAGAAACTGTCATCTCGCGTGAGGACTGACATCAAAAACACGGTCAAACTCCACCATGACAATGCCCCCAGCCACACGGCCTTCATCGTTACCAACTTCCTTGCCCGGAGCAACACGCTGGTCGTCCCCCAGCCCCCTTATAGCCCGACTTGGCTCCGTGCGACTTTTTTTGTTTTCCCGACTGAAGAGAGAGCTGAAAGGAAAGCATTGGGGGTCCGTGGAAAACATTCAAAAGCATGTTAAAACGTTCCTAAGAGATATTTCCGTCGAGGAGACATGTTTCCGGTACGATCAATAAATCTATTTTTCCCAGTAAATGCGCATTACTTTTATAATGGACCCTGTATATCATTTATTTTTTAAGTAAAGACACTGATTTTATATACTCAGATAGACACTTCATATGGCGTCGAAGGAAATCGAATTATAGTTCAAAAAATTCAAAAGCGCGAAATATCGCATTTTCAATAATTACAGTCGGGTTCATTTTATAGTGCAAAGGTAGTCCGGTTTCTAAATAACACAGACAAATGCATACAAAGCTATTTAGAATCGAGTACAATATTTTTATTTATTCAGGGAACAAGGTCATCGCGGTACAAGTTTGTTGTTTT
>JAHWXV010553250.1:0-10380 GCA_024586415.1 Phrixothrix hirtus | reverse complement strand
CCTACTTAATAACAGGGAAGAATACCATATTAATTACATAATGCTTAATATCCAAGTAATAAATTTTATGAAACCGAAAAACTTGTTATTCGTCAAATGAGATTCGGTGAATTAAACTTTCGACAAATCGAGATTCGGTGAATTGAATTTTCGACAAATTGCGATTCAGTGAATTGATCTTTCGACAAATTGAGGTTTCGATCAATTCAATTTCGATAAATTGTGTTCGGTGAATTGATTTCGGTGAACTTTCCTACATCCAATTCAAAGCAGCAGTACACCGACTTTTTTTATTTTTTTATTTATATTCTGATAACTCCACAAATTATGTAGGAACCAATAAAAGACTGCAGGAACTAAATAAATTTTTCAACGCGGTGGATAACCACTCCCAGTAAAAATTGTATTATAACGATAGCGTTATTAACTTGTGCTTTATACCTGCTCTTTCAGCTCACTAAGTTAATTTATGAAAGGCTAATCTCAAGGGGATAAAAATGCATTTGACAAAAATATCTGGAAATGTTTCACTTAAGCTTTGAAGAGTTATACACGTTATGTACTGAAATTGAAGCGTGATTTAGATGATCCTATCCCCTGACTTCGGATCTTCTCCTAATTGACTCATCCTTAACCAGTTTACCAGAAATGAACAATCCGACGATACTAATATCGGCAGCTTGGCTTATCCCATGTAAGTGGATCTTGGTCCTAATCACGACTCTGTTTCCTGGCAACGACAACATAATCCGCGTTGTGTCGTTAAAAACTATTAAGGACGCACGTTGCAGAAAATCACTATTTTTCAATGCGCATAAATAAATTTGTTCGACCTGTAAAGACGTTTTATTGTTTTCTAGACTTTATTTTTGCGTCTTGCAATTTATATAGCATTTTTATTTACTATAGTCCTTTAGTTAGCGAACAAGTTAAATAAGCTGTATTCTTGTAATGTGACTGAAACTTTCAGCTTTTCGGAGGCTGGAAATTTATGGAAAAGTTCGTTTTTATATGATTGTATATTTTTAGGTTCGGTAAGGTTCTTTATTTATTGTTAGAAGTTTTGTCAAGTTGTAACCAGAATAGGTAACATTGTTTGGACCTTATAATGGAAAATATGTTTACAAAAGGTTACTTAACAATAAAGTAAAGTATGCTTAAATATCCGTTTTATCGCTAAAATTCTAATACACTCCATTTAATAATTAATTACGACTAATGTGGTCGAGACAACTACACGTTAAATCAAAGGCACCGTAGAACCAGTGTTCTAATAGCACTGCACTAGTTACGGCGTGCTTTATATTATTACAATCTCTATGTCACGACAGTTTTGTAGATATTATAATAAATAAGCGTTATCTCTTGAGATATAATGCTAAACCATAAAAATGTTTGAAAACGGTATAGAGTATCCTTAACAAGAATTGCAAAATATTTTGTGATATATGTAAGTTTTATATGAAAGTAGCTTGATTAGTCACATGTAACAGTGGAAGAGTATGTTACAACATCAAAAGTGGAGTAAACATAAGAGTTTGAGTTAAATGTTACCAGGCATATGACTTAATTTTCTGTATTCCATAGTGTTTGGAATTGGCACTAAATAGAATAGGGCAACAATGCTGTTGGAAAATTTTCAGGAGTATTGGTCCAAGGATAATGTCAGATATAGCCCTCTATTCAGAAATATTTACGTGAGATAGGTTCACCCAAATATTCTGGATGGTTCACCTAAACACTATTGCAGTACTGTCTGAAATACTTTAAAATAATAAGGAAATACCCGTAAAATTAAGAATTAAAATTAGGATTATTTAAAAGTATTTCAAATAGAACGAAACGTAGGTTGAATACCTCATCAAGAATCTATGTTAACAGAAGTGCAAGATAAATGTTTAGTCATAGGAAATATAAGGTCACGGAATTAGCTGGCACACAAATTTGACCAAATAGCAAATTATAACAATAATAAATAATTTAAGAAATCCACGAAAATCTTTTTAATGCAGAAAAATAAGATAAAAAGAATTAGAGGTAAAAATAGAGAACATTTCTGGTATTAGTTTAAGATAAAATTGAACTACAATTTATAATAAATATTCTGTTAAATTGTTCATAGCTATTTAATCTGAATCATGCTGATCACTTGATTAAGGTCTTGATGGTTAGCACATCCCCAATTATCAAGTCATAAATAAAATTGTTCCTGAGGCTGACAACAAGTTGGGGATGATTTATGGATGTGCATAAGAGGACAAAGAATTTTTACTTCGACGCACATTCTTTCTTTTAGGTTCCCTTATCTTTAAGAGCCACCTAAAACCGGCCCGTCAGCGCAATTACCGTTGAAGAGCAAACATTAGGGGGTTGAAGAACTATACCAGGTTCGACATCCTACTTAAAAATACAAAATGCGCTTTTGAGAATACGCCTACAACGAGTGAGTTACTTTTTGGATAATATTAAATCCAAATTTTTGAGTTGACTGTGAAATTCAAAGGTCTAATTTCGTTCATCACCTACAATCCGAAAAACCCAATAAAGTGGGGTATCACAGGCCGACTCAAACACTGGATATGTTTGTTGTATTTTACCCTATTATAGATCACTCACAATCGAGCTGTTGGTGAGACCTGATTTATTGATTTCCACTAGAATTCCAAATCATCTCTATAAAATTTTGTTAGAAAAGATTGCTGGTGCTCAGGGGTACCGTATGTCCACGGACCGTTACTACTCTAGATACATATTGGCTCAAAAATTAGCTAAACTGAAATTCCATCTTATCGGGACGAACCTAGCAAACAGTAAGGAATTGCCCAGTCACAGAAAAAAATTAAATTTTTACCGAAGAAGTAACACTCTACTTTTAGCGTAGAAGGATAAAAAGACTGTCACTTGTTTGACCACCGCGGCCAATACAGGAACGAGTACCGTCAAAAGGATTGTTCAAGGTGGTGTGGAAACCATAATCGAAAAACCCAATATTATAGTAAATCATATAAAATATATGGGTGGCGTTGATCGAGCGGGTCAATACGCTTCAATATATTGTTTTCTATGAAAATCATTAAAATGATGGCGAAAGCTTCTTTTTGGGGTATAGAGATTTCCTTAATCATTCCTTATAAATTATATTATATTATAAATTATAAGAAAGAAAAGAAAGGCAAGGCCATTGAGCAATTGAGAGAACCATACCACCAGCATCATGATCAAGTGTCAACGTCCGTCCAGCGTCGATGAACTCAGACGAAATGGAAAGCTGCATGTTGTTTTGAATGTAGTAAAGGGGGGTTGTAAGGTTTGCTCTGACCGTAGCAAATTTGGCTGTTGGCGCGAAATCTCGTATTATTATGACAAATCGAGGATGCATCTCGAGGATTGTTTTGTAAAATATCATACAAAAACCAACTGTAGAATGTACCTAATATTTAACAGATTTTGTTTTATACAATACAAAAATAAATAAATTGCTGAAATATTATTTGATTACGTTTGTTTGAGTATAAAATCATCTTAAAGAACCTGTAAAACGGGTCCTAATTTAGCAGAAATTGTCTTGAGTTTCTAGTTCACCCGAGCGAAAGAGGCCTCGAGTGCAAAGGGTTAATATGAAAGTAGGCAAATTCTTAAACGCCACAATTGTAGTTGAGAGTACAAAGCCCGGGAACATTAACTAAAGCTTAAGAAATATATTTTAAGTAGAGCAGGAAATAAAAGATTGACAAACACGAATTAAAGAATACGTTTAATTCTAGTAACTCTGTTAGCTTAAATAGATACATAAATGATAAACCGAACTAGGAAATTAAATTGCAAGGACTTATTTTACGTATCCATCTACCAGCCATTAATTATTAATAAGATATATATCGCCATGAAAGGAAACGTGAAGATAGTCCACACATGCGTGCCTCGGTGTGTTGCTAGCGACTATATTGTTCACGGGCGGTTAGAAGGATTAAAGGGAATTTTAGGTGCCCTGAAACAATCTAATCAAATATTGAATTTTGTTTAAAAAGTACAATTTGCTATAATATTACTTAAAATAATTTTATCGAATTACGACCTTAAAAAATATTCAATTCTAGCATTTATCTGTTATTTTTAATCGTCAAAATAAATTATTAGAACAACTGAGATAAACGTTCTACTTTACTGGATCCATACAGTGTTACATCAAAAAAATGTACAAACGGCTCTACATTATTTGCATAGTGTTGAAATTCAACTTTGTGTAAATAATTTGAAGTTATTTGCAGTTCTTTTTTGTTCAAGCATTTATCAAAGTCCTCCATAGTATTTCAAATACCTTGATCCCTTTACTTTTTCCAATAACGCCTTTATCTTAGAAATATTGAAAAGTAAATCAGAAAAAGTTTATGAAGTGGTACCCGTTTTCTTTTTAGCGGTGAAACAGCCTTAAACTTAAAATTTGTAATAGGAGGGGCGGTTAATACATTCACGGAAAGGAGGGGATTTCTGCCGCATGCGTATCTATGCAGCGACCTCTTATTAGTGTATGTGGAGACTTTCATTATAATTTTGTTATTAATCTCAGAGTTATTATTAATCAAACAACCAAAGTTGGATAAAAATATCGACAATGGAAAAATCGAATTTCATGTGGTTACAAAATTTCTAACAAAACAATGAAAACCACCTTAAATCATTTTGAATGCAATTTCGTCGATTTACGGGAACTCTTGTTCTGGTAAAACCATGAATTATAAGTGGCATAACCTTTTTAAATAAGACAGAGAGTCGATTGAAGACTACCCACGACCAGCTCGGCCGATTGAAGCCACCTCTCGTAAACGTTGTGGAAAAGTCGAAAAACCTGTATCTGAAGATGCTCGTTTAAGAAAGAAACAACTTGCAGAAATGGTTGGAGTGTTTCCTACTACCATTTTAATATATTCTCCGTTTCCACCTTGGTACGTCAAAGGTTAGTGCAAGATGGGTATCCAAAATGGTGACGTCACTGAAAAAACAACATCGTGTTGGTCTGCATGCGAGTACTTCTGCTGAGACGACAAAGGTGAAATTGGGAGTCGAATTATTACGGGATATAAAACTTGAGTTCATCATTTTGAGCCTGAATCTAAGCAGGAATCTATGCAGTGGCATAAAAAGAGCACATAAGCCCTAAAAAAGCGAAAAGTGTACAATCGATCAGAAAAATAGTGGCAAGTATTTTTTGGGATACAGAGGGTATCCTGCTCATTGATTAGAAAGATACAGGTATTCCAATAACGGGGCCTACTATACTGATTTGCTGAAGCAGCTAAGAATTGCTATAAATGTGAAAAGACGGCGAAAAATAACAAAGGGTGTGCTGCTTTTCACGTCAACGCGCCAGTGCATCGGAGTCGTGTTGCGACGGCTACAGTTCAAGATCGTTGCTTTAAAATGTTAAACCACCCATCCTACAGTCCAGACTTGGCACCGTTGAAATATTATTTGTTCTCCAACCTCAAAAAGGAGCTTCGTGGGAAGAAATTTACGAGCAACAATAAGGTCAAACTTGCAATTTCGCTTTATTTTGATGGAAAAGATAAAACATCTTTTTATAACAGTATAAATAAGTTGATCGAAAGATCTGAAAAGTGTATGAGTATCAAGGGAGAATATATTGAAAAGCAAAATTAACATAAAGTACTTTTCCAGCCCCCTCCCCAATCCGCGAATTTATTGACCTCCCGTCGTAGTTGTGTGTAATTTCATTTCCCTCTACTTCAATTGCTGAAAGGAAGACGAAAACGAAGGTTAAATTCAGAAAAATATTGGTAAAAACATTTCTAAGTGTATTTCAGGCTACTAGTAGTGATAATAATGATTTTAAAAGAATAGGAACACAAATCGTTAACTAAATATACAAAACAATTTCGGAATTGTCCATTTCAAGGATGTTCGCAATTACGCAAATTTAGTTTAAGTATTCCAAGTTTCTATTAAACGGGAAATCTTAGAAATGTGCTACGCAATTCACAGTACTAGGTTAAATTGATAAAAGTTGCCGTGATGTGTTTAGTTGAAGCTGAAAATTTAGGAATTTGAAAATCTTCAGCAGATAAACTTAGGGAAAGCTTGAAATAAATACGACACTAAATTTTCCTCAAGAGTAAAGCAAAATATTCCAGGAATTTAGACAGTTTGTAATAAGGGGACTTTTGAGCCAGAACTTGTACGTTTATTTAATACAAACGTGGATTTATAATACCTCATCCGAGAGTGGGAGAAGAACAATGGAAAAATTTACCGTAAGCTTTCCAAGCTTTCTAGTGTAAAAAAATTGTTCAAAGTATTAGGAAAGCTTCAGAAAATTAATTCAATAAATAGAAAATCTCGTAAGCCAGCCAATATTGACTTTATTCGTTCCAAAGGTTTAACTATGAAGGACATTTATTTTTCTTGTCCTTTCCGATATGGTTATTTTATAATACAGGGTCCCTAGTATATTGAGAATTAATCGTTTGATTTTAAATGTTTACATTTACGTATATAGCAATTAGTCATACACTATAACCTAAGAGTCATTAATCTCAAATAGTGTTCGAAAATAAGAGTTCGTATGCGGAGCCAAGCTTAAAAATTCCAATCCCTACGGAAACTGTCGATTTTGGAATCAATGAGCTTAAGTGTTGTAACTATTTAAAATCCAGAGATAAACTTATAACGGATATATTTATTAATAAATTCCAGAGGTTGCGAAAGTTCATAGTTAGTAAGATGCAAAGAATTTGAAATTTGTAGAAGTTTACTGGGTTATAAACTTAATAAAAATTTGAAATAAACTTATTATTGTCAGAAGGTACAATACATATTTTGCAGCCTATCATATGTAATTTTGTGTAAAAAGTCAAGATTAATACTTAATTCCAACACCTTTTAAAAGAAGTAACTTGTCAACTTTAAGTTAGTTTATAAGTTGTTCCAAATTTTTAAAGAATCTTTAAAAGCTTTACAGTTCCATAAGTATTTAAGTTTTAAAGTGAGTTTTCAGTTGATTCCTAAAGAATTAATATGTAAGTCACACTTCAGTCTATTCTTGTTAGAAATTTAGTTGGATGTAAAACGACTAAATCGTAATCTATGCAACAGCCTTGATTAGGTCTCTCTAAGGACGTCAGTTTTGCGGTTACGAACTTCGTTTAAGGCTCTATTCTTGACCACAATTTATGTTTGTTTTATAAATAGTAAATACTTCGCACGACACCTTTTATCTGTAGCGTATATGGTTAGATTAAATTCTGTGCATGGGTTCGTTTTTGGACGGCTCCTTATAGCCTTATATTAAAAAATTTAACTACGTTCAAACAATGAAGTTCCCTAGGTCAAAAGATAATAAAATAAGAAATGAAAGGCCACTGCAGGATATGTACACTTATCTGAAAATTGATAGAGAAAAACAATTGGCGAAATTGTTTATGCGTTAATTAACTTCAAAGACAAATATGCAAATTCCGGATATTCTACTAAAAGTTTAAGTAAAATACTTACTATTAGATGTCTCAGTCTATGAATCTAAACTAAAATGGTTTTATTAGCGATTTATATACAAGTAAGGATTTTTAACAAAGAATCTGAATTTAGCAATAATTAACCTAGTATACTTGTATAAACTATGGATTGTAATTTCTATATTTAAAATTGGCGACGAGAAATATAGTTACTTTAAAGTTATTCTTGTTAAAAATGATTCGTGAAAATAGCTGACAAAAACAGTTTACTTTTAACAAATTTATTTTAAAGTTAGAAATAAAGTTACTATTGTTTTTTGCAATTAAACGCGGTTGCGCTGAATTCTTTTTAATATCATCATAGATTACTTAAAGCCGGATTTATTTGAGGTATGTTAGTGTTAGAACACTAGCAAAGTTTGTAGTTATATGCAATGGAAACAGGACAAGTAATTCGGGTAGGATGAACGTCTGAAAAGCCCTCAAAGCAGCCAGACTCCGAAATTGTCTAATACTGACGCAAAAGATTTTTGTAAGTATGTTCCCCTTCAAATTTAGTCGATAAATATTGGTTGATAAGTTTGACGATTATTTTTAATAAAACCTTCATTTTTGTTATACCTGAAATCGCAAATTTTATTTAGCTCTCGTTTACAATACATTACTTTATTGAAACAATTTAATGTAACGATTTTCAAATAAGTTGTACTCACAAATTTATTCTGTTCTAAAATGTGTAATTCATCTATCTTCAAAATTGGATAAATTTAAATTTCCTATAAATTATACCCAATTATTATTAGGAACAATTTGTTTAAAATATGACATGTTTCAATATTATCGATAAAAGATCATTTTCAAAGATAATTAACTATTAATGTGAATTTCACATTATTCTGTTCTATTATTTTATTTATTCTTTTATATCAGGTTATGCTATTTTGGTGGTGATTAACCTTGCAAATTTATGTTTGTTAAAATTTGCACTTTTATTCGACTTTTCACCAATGTACGTTTCTATTTATTTAAAATTGAAATTTCACGCTGTATTAGGACTATCTCTATCATATTTATTTTAATGACAATTCCCGATACTTTAAAAATAGATGGCTCTGCCGTTATATCTCACAAATTTGTTCATTGAGAAAAATTTAAATGTTTTAAAACAGGTATTGTCCAAATATAGTATTTATCTTCAACAAATTAACGATTCACTGGTTTCCCTACATAACTAAAGTTCAATTAATGTTAAATTTATTATTAAACACATCGTTTGTAAGCGCATCTAAAAATATAAAGACTTTTATTTATAATTTGGGGAACACCTTGTATATAGGAAAACATTAATATAATTAAACGTGTAAAATACCCATGTTCTGTCAATACTAATATTTACAAATAAGGATATCGTTATCATTATAAATTCTATTTTTAAAAGTAACATTTGGAAACCCCTGATTTTCAAACGTAAACAGTACTTAACTGCAACGATTGACAAACGCAGGTTCGTTTCAAAAAGTATCTGGCAACCAAGAACACGCCCCACCCGCGTTTCCCGAGAATTCGAAGGTTAAAGAGAGCTTGCTTGAGCATTCTGATTAGAGTCCCGATCTTCGAAGGTACATGTACGCTTAGCATAAAGTGTAGTGAACGTTCCAGAATAATAGATTCGAATTAGTTGCCCATTTTTTTATTTCATCGTGGATCAAAAACCGAAAACGGTTTAGGATCATAGGTGTTTTGGTCAATTTATTAACAAGGGTCAAGGAATTCGTATTCCGTCCAATCAACTCAAACAGGAGTTGTTAAACGTCGGGATAAGTATTTTCAATACGATAAATTCCTGGAAGCTGGTCGTCAACACTTACTACTATCACAGGTGCCGAAGTAATATCAACACTACCAATTAATTCATTGGGGAAGTTACTCACATCCAGAGAGATTTGGACATTTCACCTCAATGTTTTTGAGCCTTGATTATTTAAGCTGAACTTAATGACAGAGGTATTTTTAGGGCCACCTTAAGTCACCAAAAGGGTTCAATAGTTTATTTTTGATAGTTAATTAATTAATATTGCGATATTTAAGCATTTAGTCTTTGTTTGGGGATACCTATATCTTTCAATTACTTAATTTAGGATAAGTTGTTCTTTGGTACAGTTAAACTATTCATGAACTTTAGTGGAAACGACATGTAAATATTATTTTATGTGATTATAATTGTTTATCTAAACCGATTCCATATCTTCTTATTTTAAATACCTTTAGTTTTAGGAACATAATATAACGTTAAATTTTCTTACAGAAATATAAAAGGTTTAAATAATTAGGTACGCGCACAAATTATAAGTTTTAAATAATACTCATGATACAACTTCTCCAGTGGCGTGTAAGAAACCAAGTACATAAGCGAATTTCCCGATTATCACCATTTCATTCACGATTGGAGTTCATCGTCCTTATCAGAAGTCTCCAACGGTCTATGACCTATCATAAAGTCCCAAGAGATAAAGTGGCACCCAAAAATACTATGACTTATTCTCAAACTTTGACTTATAAAAACCGTTCTGAACTTCCAGTTCAATTCCTACCAATACCACGTTAAAAGCCCCCTATTCTCCAACTAATGGTGCCGGAGCATCGAACAATTTCAGAAACCAAAACGGTATTAACCTCTACCACCTGAGGCCTAAGATCCGGTTACCCCGTTATAAAATTCCCGCACAAAATTTAGAAGATCAATGTTGTATACGTCACGTTCTATTTTCAGCCGGTTTACTGTAAGGTGCTCAAATTTGATACAAGTCATTATGTAGTATTTAAAATTAGATTAATCAAAAATACACGTGCATACATAAAGAGATATTCGTATAATTTTTGTATATTCGGATTATTTTATTTTATATTTTGT
>JAHWXV010553203.1:0-10601 GCA_024586415.1 Phrixothrix hirtus | reverse complement strand
TGATTTGAATTCGTATGAGCTTACATATAATTTATTTGACATTCAATAAACCTCCTTTAGTTCAAAATTGCATTTTTTTTGTACATGATTGATCAGTTATTTTTACATTTACGTGGGTATTTAATTAACTGGTCAAATTGGCCATAGCAATATGTACCTATCACAATGAATATGTATATACATATGTATTCTGAAAAAAGATTGTTTTTTTATTACACTGTTTTGTTTTTGTCTTAATTTTTTAAATAAATAGGTTATGAAATACATATACATACATACATATGTTATACTTCTTAAAAAATACATATGTATTGTTTCTCTTAAAATGGACACTTGGCTATAATGAACTATTTGTCGCGGACCCATCGACTCCATTATAAGTGGGTTACGCTATATTTTCTTTTCTCTTTATATTATTTTCTAACCTAGGATTTTATTTTGTTTGCTGTATGTTGTTTTTATAATAGCATTTGAATCATGGATTTGACACAGAATAACAATTATGTGAATACAGCTAAAAAAGAACATGGTTCTAACTTTACCGACAGTAAAGTGAGATTGTTGATAAAGTTAGTTATAAAACATTCCAAAATAATAGAATACGCAAAATCCAACAGCATAACCTAGAAACAAAAAACTGAAGCCTGGCAGAATCTTGCAGAAGAATTTAATAAGACCTTGAAAATCATTAAAGATAAAATACAAGGAACTTCATTTAGATAATGAAAAACAACTGACAGGATTTTGCAAAATATTTTGTATCCATTTTTAGGTTTAAAGTTGTTGATGTAGTAGATATGTAAATTTAAAAAGTACATTATTGAAATTGATAATAATCCTTAACTTAATGATGTAGTTTGATTGTACTCCAAACATTGTAGTTTTAAATAATACAATGAACATTTTGATTTATTTGAATTTCATTGTTTTATTTTAATAACAGCTATAATTTAATATAATGTTAGTTGTAGTTATTTGTATGAATTTGAGTTTTGTTGTTTTGTAGTAAGTAAGTGTAGTTAATCTGAAATTATTGAGCATGTGTTTGCTTCAACATGAGAACTATTATTAAAAACTGAAACTTTCCCATTAGTAGTAATTGTATCAAAAAAAAAAAGAAACTGCTAGAAGTCTGTTAATGGTTCTTCTTCGATCCTAGAAGCAATAAGTATTGCAGAGTTAGAACTTGGTTTTGGAGCTTTCTAACAATTTTTAGTCACAGACTCCTCCTCAATGGCACCTACCTTACAAGAATCGTAACAAGTATCTAGTTGATCAATCACACGTGGACAGCAATTTAGAAAGTTCTAGTAATAATGTTTTTTTTTGATTTTAAATGATTTAAACGAGTAAATAAGTGCATTAAATGAGTATTTAATTTTTTGCAAACAAGAAGATAAACAATAACCATCAATTTAAAATTTAATAACTAGAAAATTGATCAAAATAGATAAGAATTTTTTAAACTTAATATGAGGTCCTAATGAATTTAAAATGTAATAAAAATTAGCAATGGCATGTGTTATGAGTCACCCAGTATATTTCTATGATGGGTCATGCACTAATCAGATTACCAATTGAATGAATCATTCTTTCTTAACTTTTTCTGTATGTGCTAGAATTTATAATTCACAAATAAATAGATGAATTATTGCTTAGTTCTGTAATGTGTTCTGTAATTAATATTAATGTGTAAAGACAATAGCAGATCTATTGTGCCTTAAAATAATTATTAGAATAAATAAATGTACACCTGTTGAATAATAGTTGTGAATTTGCGTAAATAAAAGAATTGAAATAAATAATTTGCTAGTTTTGTTACAATATAAAAAAATTAATCTTTTAAATTATTTCTGTAGTCCATTGTTTGCAGCTCTAAATAGCTACCAGAATCTAAAAATGGAGTTAAATGCTGCTAAAATAAAAAATAATTATTGATTAGCAGAGAAACATCTTTACAAAAAAAACCGAACATCTAAAACATTATCAAAGGCTTTAAATGAACTCAATAACTGAACAAAAATACTTGAACTAATAAATTTAAACAAACTCAATATTTTGAAGAAAATATCAATCTTCATTAACAACACCTTAAAATGATTAAATCAATTTGACAATTCAATTGGCAATAAAACAAAATATATCAAAGAAGACCAAAGGACTTTTAAAAATGAAAACCATTTTTAATTAAAGGAAGCCAAATTTAAATTTAAATCAATACAAGTATTCAAAATGCAGTTTTCATTATTGCATTTTATGCAAGCTGTTTTGAGAATTTTCTTTTAAAAATGTTAAACTCTCTGAAGATAATTTCAACACGATTTTTAGATTTTGGTATATGAAAATTAAATTCTGGGCATCAGAATGTAAATAAAATTTAAACTTTGCCATAATATTCAGAAACTAATTTTTTGAAAAAATAGGAAATAATGAATAACATCATAATTTTCAAAATTTTATAAAATTTAGGTTTAAATAGTAAACAATTTAAACATATAGGAAATTAATAGAATTTTAAGTTCAAACCATTCGGAACAATTTACAATTCGTGCTAGAAGCAGAAAAAATAACATAGTTACAACTCAATTACCTCTAAACAAATATCATTGGATACATAAAATAATTAAGGAATTTCTATCATAAATTTTTGGAACTCAAGATCTGTTAAACTTATATGGTGCATAAATAATAAAAAGACTAATTAATACTTATAACACTTAATAGCAAAAGCAAATAGGGTTCACAAATGATTAAATTATTATTTACGTTTATTTTGGGAACAATAATTATAATGGTCATCCATCCAATTAACTTGCTATGCGAAACATTGCTTCATTCCGGAGATTTTCCATAATTAACTTGCTTCAATGAAATTTCTCATAGAAACCGATTAGTTTGGGTATAAGTATAAGTATAGTATAAGTACAAGTAAGTTTAAAAAATCGTTAGAGCTGTTTTCGAGAATATTGCAAAAAACCTAAAAATTGCAAGAATAAAGTGTCACTTCTGGTCATTC
Organism: Phrixothrix hirtus; assembly: GCA_024586415.1. Classification (NCBI taxonomy): domain Eukaryota; kingdom Metazoa; phylum Arthropoda; class Insecta; order Coleoptera; family Phengodidae; genus Phrixothrix; species Phrixothrix hirtus. The sequence continues at coordinate 7,585 of JAHWXV010553203.1, read as the reverse complement.
GATTTTAATAAAATTCTTACTAGGATGTGTTAGGAAGGTAGTAAACTCAAATATAAGGTTCCACTCACACACACAGACCAATTTCTAAAAACATGTTTTCCGGACTCAGGGTACCTGAAAACATGTATTGCTGCTAAAAACTGGATATCGAAAATTTTGACTGAAAACATGATTGTACTATATTTCAAATAGGTAAGAGAAAGTAAAAATAATTAAAGTTACAATAAACATCTGATAAGTCGATAAGGTTTTAAATTCAACAAATCCTAAATATTTCAAGTTAAATGATTTTAATAATAGTTTTTAATGTGAAATGTCAGGCAAACAAACATTTAGATTTTTAATTTTTAATAAGAGATCAAAATAAGTGAACCAAAAATTTATATAAAATGTAACAAAGGCGTTATTACATATGTTCAAATCGCTTTAAAATCCAGATTTATTATACTAACATAAAGAATTTCAAAATTACCTAAGCCTTTTATAGCTAACTAATGCTAAAATTGGTTATTGTTCTGAAACAACACTTTTTTTACATTTATAGATATGCGCATAATGTCCATGACTGATTAAAATATTATTTACATTTATTTTAGGAATAATAATTGGAATAGTCACCCATCCAAGTTACTGACTATGCAAAACGCTGTTTAACTCCAGAGATTTTCCTCGATAATTTATTTCAATGAATTTCTTCAGAGAAATCAATTAGTTTATATACAAAAGTATCATAGGCATAAGAAACATGGCAAGTTTAAAAAAATCATCAGCCGTTTTAGAGAAAATTGCAAAAACCCAAAAAATAATAAGAGAAAAGTGACACTTCTGATTATCCAAATTAAATCAAAATTTAGCAGTTGCATATCCGGATGGCTACAAACTTAAATGTAAAGTTTTATTTACTTATGCCTTTTCGTATTCAAGATATCTTGTACACACAGACCCAAACACATTCACCAATTTCTAAAAACATGATTTTGACATCGAAAATTTTGGATGAAAACAATACTTTCTTTATTACCCATATTTCATATAGAGTAAGTGAAAGTAATAAAATTGAAAAAAATTACAAACATTATTAAACCACAGCAAAGAAATAAACTTTTTATTTGTTTTCATTTAAATATTTTTAAATAACACTTTTTAAATTTAAAATTTTATATTTTTCTCTAAGTTACGAACATCACGTCGACAAATCACTAACAAAGGTTAACAGCCTGAGATTCGAACAATTGTTAAGTATTTGTTTTAAAATTTCATTTTTAATGAAAACCTTGTTTATATGTATATACTTTGTTTATGTTGAAATAATAAATATTTATTTAAACTTTAATCTGGTTTTGCTCTCACACAATAATAAAAATAACACTAGTACACAAAGTACAGTTAAGATAATCCTATTTAATCTTTTGAAAGGCACTCGACCCTTTTAACAAATTGACAGATGGAAACCACCTCCATACTTAGATTTTTAGAAACAATTTTAAAATTGTTTGCTGTATTGTTTAAATTTAGTGCACGTTATCCAGTTAATCAATAATAACAAATCTAATTAAGTAACTCAGTAAATATAAATAAATAATGCCGTATTTATCTTATTTTTCTAAAGAGATAATAATTTGGAATTAGAGATATTTTAAAATGTAAAGATTCATTTTTTACATCACTATGTGCATATTAGTGCCTTAAAATTATTTTTTCCGCAACCGTATAAAAAACAGGTTTTATAAATGAATTTGCATAACTAAAGTTATACCATTTTAAACAGTTCAAAACATCAATAAGTAATTTTTTTAATCATATGTGAATAAAATTACATATGCTATGCTCGCTCTTATGTAGTATAATGGATTCAGTCCGAACACATTTTTGTTTATTGTGCTCAATAACAAAAGTAAATATATCCAATTAACAATGTTGTGATTTTGCATTTAGGGTAGTTTATGAAAACAACTTTCTATTTTATGAAATTTTTCAGTTTAATAAAATTTTCAATTGGATTATCAACTTTGTTAAAATAGAAGTTCCACTGTCTATGTTTTATTATCAATATATTTTATTTAATACGTACCAATAAAATTTGGTTGAAAATATTGTACTATAAATACATATGTTCCTGGGGTTGCAACTTTACCATGTAAATCAATTGTATCATGTATGTAATCCAAATAAACGTAAGAAGAAGTATCCATTAATTTGAAAACTGTAAGATTCTTTATTTCTTGTTCAAATTGAATTTTTTTTGATTCAGGAGGGTTAGGATAAGAAGATTGAATACATTTTTGGTCTTTACGAATACATACTGGTTTTGGTTTAATAAAATCTAATGACCATTCTTTAACCGGTATAGCACTAACCGAATGAATTCCTATGTTCGCTCCAGTTGTCTACAAATACAAAATATCAATATATTGCAATAAACACACATCTGTAGTAATACCTGAAGAGTCACACTAATAAAATTACCATCAATAAGATGTATACCCACTCCACTTTGCTTATCGGTTACTGCTTGTCGACATAATGTTGTATAAGGGCAAGAATAGAAAATAATTCTTCCATTGTTTTTGCCATTTTGAGCTGTAGTATCAACATTAACTGTATGCGTTTGTAGATCATTAATTGAAGTTAAATAATCAATAACAATAATGTAACGACCTGGTTTTTGAATTGTAACATTGTAAGTGATTTCAGATTGTATGCTGTTTAGTAAAGGAATTCTATTTGTAATTCCTAACTCTTTTAGGTGCTGCAAATGCTTTTTTAAAAACAATTCTAATTTTATTATATAACTTACATTAGCTTCATTATAATATTCTGTAAGAGAATTAATGCCACTTCCATAAAGTACATAACCACCACTTCCCAAACTTTTGTCATAATAAGATGTATTTGGATAAGAATATTCACGGCATAATTTATTTTGTCCTACAAGACAAGGTTCTTCAATCTTCTGGTTAAGAATACTTGCCAAGTAAAAGTCCTCAGGAAGTAGTACAAAATAATCCTAAAAGCATTAACAATTAACGTTATAGACTTACTTATATTTATAAACAAAGTCCATTCCATATGAGAAAGAGTTGTTTGATCCATAGATTTTTCACAGACTATGACATAATATCAACTTAATTTCACAGCCAGTAGCATATGGCATTAACATAATATAACCTTTGCTACAGTGAAATCGTAGAGTACCAAAACATGTAAGTTAAAGTCTGTAAGCGCGTCTAAAATTCTTACATCTATCTTTAATTTGGGAACAGCCTGTATATATAAGAGATCAATGACATAATGAAATATATAAAATACCCGTATTCATTTGATATCAAAATTTACAAATAAGGATTTTATAGGTTATTACAAACCTTGTTTATAATAAAGAACTTTTGAAAACCCCTGGTTTACGAGTGTAAAAACAATTTACAACTTCAGTTTCTCACGAAACCATGTTTGTTTCTATAAATAACTGGCAACCACCAAACTCCCCCTTTTCCCGGCAATTTCAAGGCAAAGGAATACAGCATTAGTTGAGACCAAAGCTCTCAAGTGTATGCACATATTAGCAAGGTGTGACATCATTGTTAGGCATTGCCATTTTCGAATTCAAGAATACGAATTAGCTACCCGTATCAACTACTGACTGTCTGAATCGTAGAGAATCAGGCTAATTGGTGCTTCTTGTGAATCAAATAGGATTTGGGTCAAATTTACGTACTCCTCGTTCAAATAGGCCAAAGGGGTCATTGGATGTTTGAAAAGTACTCCAGGTACATTATAATAGGAAACTAAGGCAGTCATTGAATCCTGCTATTACAGTCACGAATCTCAGCAATCATAACTAAATGACCATTTTTCTGTTATTAAGCCCTTTTCCACTTGACAAACCAACAAGTTCACTCAGAGAAATCCAATCCTTGACTTCCAATGTTTTTTTGGTAACGTAATAACCATTTGCTGGGGAAGTTACTACCGTCAAATCTTAGTTAGACCTTTTATTATTTAATTATGTGAACTCCTTTTAAATTTAAAGTAAAAATAAACAGTTAGTATAGTTAAGCATTGTTATTTTGGACCACCTTTAATTCAAGGGGTCAATTATTTTGTTAATAGTTTAAGTAAATTTTAAATAAGTAAATTGAGGATCCCTTCTTTTTCTCTTTTGTTTATAATCAATTTGTTAGTTAGTAATTAATTGTTTACTTAAATGTGCTCTAATTGAATGTATAAGTCATATTATTTTATTATAATCATTACGTCAAAACCAGATGCTTTTATTATTTCAGAATCTTTCGTAATTTTAGTAATACATTATAACAATAACTTTCTTTCAGAAAAATAATAGATTTAAGTACTTAAGGAACATTCATACATTGTAAATCTAACAATACGATTTTAGGAGGGCTTCTCCAGTAGCGTACGAGAAACCAAGTACCTTGTAAGTATTCCAAATACAAACCTCACATTTACGGTTGGAGTTAAAAGTCCTTGACATTTAGTATCCAGTAATTTAAACTTCTGTTTTGATAAACAGATAAGGTGGCACCCAAAATCATGATCTTTACCCAATTTTGACTCTTGAAAGCTATCCTGAATTTTTAACTCAATTCTTACGAACAAATACTGTAAAACCCCCCCACGCTGTGCTGTCGCTACTGGAGCAACGAGCTGATTCAGTACAAAAACGACATTCCCCTCAATCATCAAAGGCCTAAGACACTTTTCGTCCTGTTATAAGTCACATCAATTTATTTGTTCCAATATGAAAGAAAATTAAAAAAATAAATTACTTAAATTTAACCATTACACTTTACAGCATATATACTTAAACAAAAATCAATGCTTACGATTCAATGTAATTATGTGTAATTTCCTATTGATGTAATTTGCTTCACTAAATATCTTTTGATAACTGATTAACTGATCTAATTTCAGCAAATAAAATATTTTGAAATTCCCATAAAGTCATTACATCACACCCATTATATGTTACGATAAAGTTCATTAAATTAAAGCATTATGGTTACTTGTAAATTCTTTAAATTTAATTAACAATAACCTAAAACCCAACTTGAATTATTGACAACAAAATAAATAGTACGGTAATTTTTAAGAAACAGTATAGGCAACCATATTCATTGGGTGGTCTAACTAACATGATCACATGGTGTACAAGATTAAAAGAAAGTGCTGTATAAATACTGCTAAAGTAGCTTATCACTTTTAGTTTGAAATCTGGGGTAATTCAAGAGATGCAAATATTATGTTTAAATTACAGAAACAAGTAGTTAGAAAAATTTGTAATTTACCCAAAAATTATTCATATATATACAAAACATCTAAATTAATCTTTATTTATAACACAATTTAACCCATGTCTCTGATATACATACTCAAGATACACGGAAAACTTAAGACATTTACCTAAATCTCATAATACATTAACTCGAAGAGGATTTTTACATTCAGGCATAAAAATTTACAATTTATTACCTTCTTATATATGAGATTTGAGCAATATTAATTAATTTACAAAAAATCTAAAAACTGTTTGCAGAATAACACTTTTTGTATGTTAAATGAGTTTTCCTTGTGTACGAGTGAAGTGGCATGGTTCACATAACTACTTCAGCAAATATTCTCTTACTACTGTGTCCAAAAAGTAAGACCAGTTTTCATTTATTTCAAAAAATATTTATTTAGTCTTCCAAATCTATTTCGTTGCCTTCAAAGTAATCTACTCCCGACACAATAGACTTATGCCAATGTATTTTCCAGTTCTCAAAACAAGAATTAAAATTACCTTCCGGGATGGACTTCAGAGCACATAGCGATTCATATTGTATCTCTTCTATCATCTCAAAACGATTTCCCTGCAGTTGTCTTTTGAGTTTCGAGAATAGCCAGAAGTTACACCGTGCTGAATCAGGTGAATAGGGTGGTTGTGGAATGATATGGATCGAATGTTTGGCGAAAAAGGCATAAAGAACAAGTGCAGTGTTAGGAGGTGCATTATTATGGTGCAAAAACCAAGAATTGTCTACCCACAATTCTGGCCTCTTCTTGCGAATAGCTTCACTCAAATAATGCATAACACTCAAATAATACTATTTGTTGACTGTTTAGCTGGGTGGAAGGAATTTTGAATAGACAATACCATGATAGTCGACGAAAACTGTCAACATGACCTTGATTTTCCATCAACTTTGACGCAATCTTTTCGGTTTGGCTTCACTTTTTGCGTGATATTCACTGGTCGGTGGTTTCCAGGTCGTAAACATAGATTCAATTCTCATCCCCAGTAATAATCAGTTTCATGACCGATTAATAGTCAAAAAGCATCTCTTCACAGATCTTAATGCGACACTCTTTTTCGAAGAAATTGAGATGTTTTGACATTAATTGAGATTTTACACGTTTCAAGCCCAAAATATCTTTTAAAATGGTATTGACAGATCCTTTCGAAATACCAACAGCATAAGCAAGGTCTCTAACAGTCATTCGACGATTAGCAAACACAAGTTCTTCGATTTTCTTGACACGTTGTTCTTCTGCGTTGATCCGGAACGCTCTTCGTCTTCAACACTTTCATAACTTTTGTTGTACTGTTTATACCACTTGTAAACATTCCTTTTTGACAAAGCGTGGTCCCTGAAGGTTTTCTGTAACATCCTAAATGTTTCTGCACCCAAAATTTCATTCCTCAAACAAAATTTAATGCAACTTCTTTGCTTAATATAATTAGACATAGTAAAAATCGCTGAATGCACTTTTAGCGTCGTACAAAACCAAGCGTAAAACAAAAAGTAATGAATGTTTTGACATGAAATTTGTCACAGATGTCTGACATAATGCTGCCAACTTAGAAAAAAAATATTTATGATGTGTGATTTACACGCACAAATTAAATTGAAAATTGGTCTTACTTTTGGACACAGTAGTATGTGCTTACCATTTAACTTTCTTTTATTAAGTATCAGGACCTTGAACATATTCTCGCTAATTTATCATGAAAATTAATGTTTTATTTCAAAAAGTCATAAACAACCTGTCATTGATGGTATTGTCAATCACTAGTCACTAGTTTTTCCCATCTTTCTGGCAGCATTTGAATTCCATGTCGAAAAAACAACATGTCTCTTGAGGGTATTCAAAAGTCGACACATGTTTTGGCATCTTTATAAGAATGGAAATGCTGCTCAGCCAGGTCATGTGCTATCGCTCAAAACAAATTAAATCGAAAAATCTTTAATTCTCTTAGCTCCATGGCTTACAAAATAAATGAAGCCCTAATTTTCTTAAAACTAACTAAATTTATTATTTTTATAGTGCCTCCTGTTCTCCCAGATGACCTGTGTGGGTGAGAAGGGTTGACAACTTTATTTCTTATTCTAAGATTATAATATTTCCTTAATCAGGGTGTCCAGCGATTCTAACAAAAAAATTCAAGCACATTTCAAGGTTTTCAAGGCAAAATAATTTAAAAATTCAAGGTTAGCTCATTTAAGTAAGCGAAACTTTTAAAAATTATATTAAAAGAAACCAGAATCTATGTGAGTGTTTTCCTGAGTAACGATACCTTTAAAAA
>JAHWXV010553191.1:0-20243 GCA_024586415.1 Phrixothrix hirtus | reverse complement strand
TAATAAAAATATTTTATTTTATGGCTAACGTTTCGGGATTGAATTTACCCCTTCATCAGAGCTAAAGAAAATTAGTATAACAGAAAATAATTAGTAAAATAAAATATTTTTATTAAACTAAATAAAACCTGATCCGATAATTTAAAGGAAACAAATTCTACTGATAGGTAGTAAATATTGAACATAAATATATATATATATATATATATATATATATATATACATATATATATTAAATCATACATATACTGAAGTAAAACTAATAACAAAAAACTCAAAGCAGTCAAATATAACAAAATAATAGAATTAAAGCAAAATAATATCCAGATTCAAAAGCATGCAAAATTAAAATTAATATTAAACACAAATTGCATGCACAACCAACTTCATATATCAAATCAAATCCATTTAAAATCTGTTGTCTCATGTTAAATGTTGTCTAAGTCTATCAACCTATTTATTATTGTTTTATCAAACTGACATGGCCTGGCCCAGTAAACCAAACGTTTGTTAATAAATTATAAGCTTACATTTTAATAACTGCCCTGAAGATGCCTATGAATATTCAGCAGGTGAAAACGTTCGGCAAAATTTATAAATAAATATTAAATAATAAACAACTTTATTTTGGTCTAACTAATAGTTTAGTTCGCCATTTTGATTATGGACTAAATATTTATAATATGAACTGTAATAGCAAGCTGTTTTATTAACTTTCAAGTGCACTCTAAAACCAGACTCAGTCAATTGAAAGGTTCCCTTCCATTTTTGATATTAATAATTCTAAATTCATAAACTATTCTATTTCTAACACATCATCGAAAACGACTAATATAGTTTAATATAATTGCAAGTACATTTAACATCTAAATATTAAGTTAAAGTCCTTGAAAGGTTATTCTAGGTATACAGATTGTACCAACTTATTATGGAACTGCTGTACTTGTTAATATAATACTAAATAAGAATGCAGCTTAGACAGAACAATGCCCAAAGCATATAAAATTGTAGTAGTGAAAGGAAAACTAATACATATATTTAAAATCTATTGTTATTGACAAACATTAAATTTTATGTCTACAAATAACGAAATACCAAATTATCGTGAGGAAAACTACTCAATTTAAAGGACATCTACAGCCTTTATCTACAGTTCTATCTACGGTAAATAAAATAAAGAGAAATATTTTCTTTTCATTACTTAAATTATTTCTAATTTTGAATTGTTGTTTTTAATGTTTTATTTTAGGATATAAGATTACTTTATGTTTAAATATAGATAAGAAGGTTTTTAAACAAGACAAACTAAGTTTTAGCGAATACAGGAAAAGAAAGTTATGAACAGAAATTGTTTCAAAAAGAGGAAGGAAATCGGAAGGAAGTGTTAAATTTCTTTCACAAACCTAGAGAAACCATCATCAAAAGTAAAAGTGACAATGGAAGAAAATCGAAAAAGCGGCACAAAAAATGCATAATATATTTTATGTCCATACACCTTCTCTTGCTCATCTTAAAACATTCTTAGTAGCACATAAAACTTCTTTGTTATACAAATTCTGAACATTAAAAACTAAATTATATTTTAAAATAATTGTATAATAAATGCTTCAGAGTATCCAAGGAAACGTGGAATTATAATTTGTAGCAAAATATAAACAGTTGTTTATTTAACCCATCAGCATTTCACTGGTTACATTATTTAGTAGCTGTATTTTAGACTTGATTTTGGATTTGAATTTAGTTTAGGATATACATACATAACTTAATATAACACAAATCTAAATAACCCACTTAAATTGTTGTTAATGCGGGATTGAGTTACAGAGTAATATATAAGCAAAATAATGATCAAAACTTTTATGCAAATTTATGAAGAAAAAGTCCCATATTTCCGATATCGAATGCTTCATTTATTGAAATAATTTAATATTAAATACAGAAGTAGTCTAAAAATTCGAATCTCCATTATGTAATAATTCAGACATATTTGTCCAGCTATGGAAATGCAAGCCCTTTATTTAAAGAGGTCGGCACAACTTAAACGAGAGCATCCAGACTGCAAATACCTACGGTTATACCGTTAAACGTAATGACTAGGACACTTTAGAAATGGAAATTTTTTCTTTATTTTTTAAAAAATCTTCGATATTTTATCCAATTTATGCCTTAAAACTAATATGCTTTACACTTTATCTAAGCACATTGACGGAATTAAATATTTTGTCATTACTGATATTAAATGGAAAATCTCATCAATGCTTCTAAAGCATCATCGGCATCAGTAAGTAATTATTTTTATACAATTGCTTTCTCCATTTTATTTATTTCTCTGTCAAAAACAGTAAATGTCATTCAAGCGTTTTTGTAGGCAGTATAGTTAAATGAAATATTTTAACGCTTTTGAAGCAACGCAGTTTAGTTGATTTTCCAATCACATTTATCATCATATATTCACAAAACAAATAGTAAAACGATGTTTTAACATTTTTGCATCAACATATTTTTGTTGAAGATAGTGAACCCAATTTTTTTACAAATGCTAAGGCTATTAGCAAGAAGGTTTTGTGTTTCGCGAATTATCATAATTTTCTGACGAATTCATGTCTATGAAGAATAAATTATAGTTTATACACATTTATTTGTAATACTAAATTTTTTGAATTTTTCTCTTTCTTTCCGAGAAGCAAGTTCGATGTAACCAGTAGATAAATTCATTAATTAATACAAATTAACATCTTAATCGACAAGTGCTTGCTAGCGACTAAATTTTAATGTTCTCCAGAGCATAAATAAGGAAAGATATAAATTTTCTACAAAAAATGACAGTTTAGTCTTTTAAATACATTTTAATAAAAACAACTACTACATACGAGAACGATAAGTGCATGCATAGTTGAAAGGGAGACTCGCTTGAACCGCAACAATCATATAAAGCATTATAATGCGTATTTGCTGTACCTATAATTAAAAATTACCAAACCTAAATTCAGTGTTCATTATTGAACTGTATTGAATACACCTGACTTTTCTATGTTGTAGGTTTTATAAAACAAAATACAAATATTACCATGAGTTTAATCAAGACATGTGTATATTTTGCTAAACTGCACAATGTGTCCCAAATTGATGTACAAAAAATCACGAAACTTCTTTTTAAAGCTCTATTCAAAGTTAATAAACATTTAACGTTAAAAATTTGGACAAACTGTTAGAAATCTGTGAAAGTTATTATAAATCCTACACATTACTTATAAATGACACAAGTTTAAAAAATGCACCGAGTATTAGTATACATTTCAGCGAAATCTATGAATAGTTTGAAATTCCAGGTCGGTAATTGATATTTTTAAGACGATAATTTATAAATTATAAACCATCGAACAATACTGCAACAAAAATATATCACATTGCAAACAATGCAACAACCAATTGAACCTGTAATAACACCCTTGAAAATGTTCTTAACCAATTTTGTAATAATGAAAATGTTTGGAACAATAATTATAATAAAAATTAATCAACAACACTAAATCACTGTTTTATTATCACCAGCAACAATTTTAAAAATAATCTATTTGGGGAAGACTTTAAAGCAAAATATAGTCAACTACTATCCTATATTCTTTTTACATATTCCTAGATAGCAACTTTTTGCCTACGTCAATTGCACGGCAAAAAATTGTGATAATATGTGACAATAACGTCTTTCCATCTAATTAATTTACAAAATAATAATACTTTATATTTTAAAATATGTTATTACTGTAAAAGTATTATTTTCACAGGTGCCTCGTAGCTACTCGAATTATACAGCTTAAAAAATACCTAAATACAGTTTCTAATTATCGATATGGGAGTGTTATTTATTTAAGTTACATTCAAAATTAATATAATTAAAATTTTTAATCAAAATAATATTAAATTATTTACAATTAAAAATTAAATATAAAAATCTATAAAAATCCAAGAAGCACTATAAAGATTTAAATTATAAATGATAAACTTGGGTGAGTATCAAATTAATCACAATCCACAGCTGCATCTGAAATGGTGTGTTTGATATCTCTATTAAGAATTATTGTAATACAACAACGGATTCTAGTAACTCCACCTATTTTAAAAACGGAATGTGTTACTAACGATAGACTTTCAGTGCGGACGCGTCTTTGTAAACCAATTTGAACCTTACGGTGTGCATGAACTTCTCGCTTTTCATGTACATTCAAAGCTCGCAAATGAGAGTTGCTTTTTAAAGTTATTGTTCTCGAACCTGCTACTTTCATAGATGACGGAGTCAAAATACTAATTGCGTACCTATTTCAAGGATGAGTATATTTTAATTTACAAAATAGGACTGTATGTTTCATGGTGTCACTAAATGAATTTTTTTTATACAAAAATTAATAAAAGAATGCAAATGTACCGTATCAAAATGACAAAAATTGCGAATTATTTGCAAACTTTTAAAATATTGTTTATTAAAGTTAAAAAATGTATACCCGCGCAGAACTTCGTTGGTTTATAACTCAAACTTACATTTTTCAAATCGAATTTAAGCTTTCGAAAAGAAAGAACATTTGTAATTCCAACTCTTAATTTCTATTAAATTTAGCCTAGATTTTCGTCTAGCTCCGATTACCACTCAGCCTCGACCTATCAAATCAACTCGGCGATTTAGAAACAAAAAGGCATTTTTTATCCAAGTTTAAATTTCTAATTAAATACAATTTTTCGACTCTTTACTTTCGGAAATAAAAGGTGATTTTTATTCCTGCTTTTAATCTGTACTAAACATAGCCTCAGTCGCCACTTAGACTCGTGCATCGTTTTCGCATTTACCGGTACTTACTTCTATTTCTTTTACCTAAGAACTTGAATGAGTGACCTGTGACACCGATTTCTTGAAATACTAACTAATTTGCCAATCGAGTAGGGTCAATTCAGAATGTTTGAAAAAATCACTTATCTGTGAAAGTGCAGTTAAGCTTGAGAACCGCTAAATATACATATTTTAAAATTTTACAATAAATCCATAATTTGTTGATTACAATATGAGAAAATTTAATATAAATTATTTTATATTGAGAGGTGATGTATAAATTAAATTATACGGCTCAAACTACCTAATTGTCGACAGAAACTTATTTTTAATATGAAGAAGTATGAGATAATCATAATAGGAACAGTTGCATTTTTAGAAAAATTTTCCCTCGGTTGGGGATCGAACCCGCGAATTCTGGACAGATCCCAACCACTTTAACATCTAAGCTACCGAGGGTTGGGTACACGCTCGATCGAAAATCCGCTTCAAATGCAACGCTTTATGTATTAAAACCTATTTTGTAATTTATTAAGACGTAAAGAAGAGTGTTAAATACTGCAGGAAATTAAAAGAACCACACGGTCATATAGATTCACAACTAAAAGCCCAGTATCGAAACATAACAATCTAAACTCTAAACTAACTTTGGGTTAATGAACAAGATGAAAATGAGAAAATTCAATATAAATTATTTTATATTGAGAGGTAATGATAAATTAAATTATACGGCTCACACTGCTTAATTGTCGACAGAAACTTATTTTTAATATGAAGAAGTATGAGATAGTTATGATTAGAATATGTTTAAAACACTCTAAGTTATTAATTTATTTTCGTAGAAATTTTTTATCTTTGAACACCTATTTTGCACCAAACCCAATTGTTACTAGAGTCGGGCTCGTTTTACACAGGTTCAACATATAAAACTTCGTTTACTTGGTTTGTAGCAATTAAAACTTCTTATTCAAAAACATCTAATTATTTGCAAAAATAAGTGAAAAACATGCGAGGAAACTTTTGAAGTGATTTTATAGTGTACAGAGAACAGCGAACCATAATTCACAAGAAAACAAAATTTTAGTACATCAATTTCCATCAAGCTTGATATTAACTTGAATATCTTTACACAAATTTCATGTAACTGCACTATGTGAAGTACAAATATTGTTAACCTTTTAAAATTTACAAGTTATTGCTATTGAGGATCAAAAATTTCACTTCTATAGGTAGTACATTTAGGGGCTGATCGTATAAAGGCTAATTAAATATTTAACTAAAATTAAATTCATCAACGAATCAGCTTGCATGGCTAGAATACTTTTAACCAATCAGACTTCGATTACAGAACTTAATCGTCAATTGAGTATTTGTTTGACTTTTCTGCAACCCACACTTGGGGCCGATTGTATAAAGACCAATTAAACATTTAATTACATCTAAATCGAGAATGAAAGAGTTCGGAAAGGAGTTGGCGCAATTTTAGAAACATTTTCAGAGGCGACCGGGGATCGAACCCGGGCTTCCAGATTTATACTCTGGCGTGTTCACCACTACACCATCGCCTCAATCTCCGGTTACTCTGAAAATTTTTCTTTAAATGTGCCACTATGAACAATATGATTTATATAAGATGTTTACTATATTGTTCATAGAGGCACATTTAAAAAAAAAATTTCAGAGTAACCGGAGATTGAGTCGGTGGTGTAGTGGTGAACACGCCAGAGTACAAATCTGGAAGCCCGAGTTTCGATCCCCGGTCGCCTCTGAAAATTTTTCTAAAATTGTGCCCATTCCTTTTCGAACTCTTTCATTCTCTATTTGTCTGCTGTAGCGCAATCAGGTATTTTGAGCCGTGTATTAATTAATTTATATTAATACACAATACCTTTCCTTAATTTACATCTAAATCGGTTAATCAATCAGTTTGAAAGACTAAATAACTTTTAACCAATCAGAATTTTGTTGTAGAACTTAATTGTAAATTAAGCATTTAATTGTAATTAATTCCAATGAAGCCTGGTACTCGAACTCTCATGATTCTAGCTAAATCCGTTGAACTTGTACAGGTGTTGGACATATGGAGTACCGAAGTGCCAGAGAATTAATGTGTAGTTTCTGTTTATAAATAATAACTATGCTTTAATACAAGGGTAGCGGCTTTAATTTCGAGATAGAAGAAAACGAACACACATAGTATTAAAAAAAATGCTTTTAAAAACATTGCTCTTTGCACTCTGCACTTTTTCATGCAACTAAGATCAATTGTTATAACAGTCTTTCCACTCAGAAGTCGGCACACCGAAAATTCCATTCTTGAACGATTCAACAGTCGATTGTTGTTTCGTTTCAGGTTCATAGGCATTTAGCTAACTTTCATCAGCACTGACAATGTCTTATACCAAAATTAATATACCTGAGTTGAACCGATTAAGTATTCCTCGGCACCATTTAACACGAGACTGTTTTAAGCCTTACTCAAATTATGCCGAATCCATCGCGAACATAATTTTTTACACCCAAGTGCTCATGCCTAAAGATACCCGACGATCTAAATTTCTCGTACGGCATCAATGTTTTTTTACTGTTTTTGATGTTGTTGGTAGACCTTTACGAACTTCATCACCAAGGTTACTACAACTGAATTTAAATTCTTGATACCACCTAAACACAGTTGTTCTTGATGGTGCTCCATCACCAAAAGCAGTTTTTAGATCAGTGATACACTCTTTTCCAGTTTTTTCAATCGACAATAAAATCAAATCATTACTCGAAAATGTTCACGAATAAAATCCATGTTTTTCCCGGGTTTTGTTTGTTTTAAAGCTATTCTGTAATAAAACGGCTCTATATACACTCTTTCTGTCACGGTTGTTTGACAGTAGAGATATCAAACTTTACGAATTTTGTATGTAAATTGTCCTTCGGAGTGCAGTGTTACCACATCCTAGAATTTAGCAGCATTCCTCGAAGTCTTTATTCTTCTAATTTTACATATTTGTGATAAATCAGCGCTTTACTTTAAGATGCGAGGATCATTTTTGAAATAAGAGCCGCGCAGATAATTTCCAGAAAGTGTTTTAAGGTCAGGAGTAATCAGGTGTGCTACCACAACGCTGTGTAATCCATTTGTTGCATTGTTCATCGCCATGTTAAGTGAAAATCCAGTTGACTGTGAAGTCTATGCTGTGATTAGATTTTCGAATGCAAAAAATGTTCGTTCTGCTGCAAATTCATCAGCAGTTCATAAAGATCTACCGACAAAGTGTTATGAATGACGAGAGTGTGCGTAAGTTGTGTATACTGTGCATGGATTGGACTAATATCTACAATGAAGAAAGATCTGGACAGCCAACCGTCATCACTGAGGATTTGATTTCCAAGTTTTCCAAAGCTGAACGAGTTACCAGGGAAAAGCGAATAGCTAACGATGATGAGTTGAAACAACGTATACTGCTTGATCCAACGAGTTTTTTGACGGCAACATAACAAAACTAGTGTCATCCCTAAACAGGCGCTTAAACCATAATAGTGTCTATATACAAAAATTAGTTATCATTGTAACTTTTACTCCTATTTGTAATTTTGTTAATAGATAGGTTTCTTGACTATATAATAAAATGATGTTTGCTTAGAAAGCGACACTTGTATTTACATAAACAATTCACATGAAATAAAAATTTACCAGTTTAAATCAAATAATAAAGATATTCTGAATTTCCAAATAGGCAGGATCTGGTAGTATTTTACTGTTGCTATGACAATAATTTTCACAGCCTTTTACTAAACGTTTGTTTAGTTCAAAGGACAGGTACGAAATTAGGTGTTCAACTTAAACAGTGCAAGTAATCAGATTTAGATAAGTCAGTTTTGAATTACCTGTTCAACGTACGCAGGTTCCTCCCAATGTAAATTAAAGTTAAATTAACGGATCTGGAAAAAACCATTCGACTTGGTCACGTGTTCGGTTTCAGGAAGTGTTGGACTTTATCGGCATCACTGTATTTAATTAGCTTTTATAAAAACAAACCTTAGATAATTATTCAAAGTTAAATATCTATGGCAACGTTTCAATATGTTGCATTTGAAAATGATTTATTCAAACAATGTAACTAATTTTCGACATAATATTTTTCAATATGTATGCATTGTCCCATGGTTCTGTTAATTTTTTTCCTGAAAAAAAAATGTTTGTCTGTTGTTTAAACCAGATTTGCTTTCAATCATGGTTGTTCTTAAGCTTTATTCCATGCCTCTTCTTGTGTGTGCCATGTGGCAGGTGTCAGAATTTTTCTGAAAAATGCATCGGCGATTTCAAGATATAACTGCACTGTGTGAGGATAAGCACTATGTTTCGCTGCAAACTACGCTAATAAAATTTATTTTGAAGCATATAACTACAATACTGACCACTGACTATGCTCTTATCTTCCAAATGATTACAAAAATAGGACTTATATAACCTTCCAAAAAGCTGTAAAACGATTTTGGCCCCCGGAGAACACCATGTTCTTCCGCTTTGATTCTCAAAATTGTTCCTTGATTAAATTTGAGAGGGCTTTTCTTGCTTTAAAAGCAGAAGTTTTGTGTGTGGATTCTTTTTGCAAAACTATATTCTTCAAGAGGTTTGTCATGAAATTATGTAAACGAACGACAATTGTTTTGCAATGTACCAACTTTACAGTTGTTTTTATCGTTAGATATTACTCGTTGTAAGATTTATAAAATTAGGTCAGTTGATGTTTTCAGCGTAATTCAATTGTGCCTGAAAGCGTTTCCTGAGAGAAACATTTTTGTATCTTTCCGCTAATAATTTTGCGATAAAAGGAAGACGAATTGATTTCTTCCGTATTTATCGCAAAACTCAAGTTGAATGTTATTTGAAAACTGGAAAAACTTCCCTGAAATAGATTGACGAATCAAATAAGAAGAATATCTTAATTAAGCTGAATAATCAGGTTTACTTTCAAAATCTTGCCTACAATAATTGTTGTATTAATAAGAATATAGATATCATTATTTGCTACCCATGAATCCACAAAATTGCATATTATTTATTTTGTTATAATCAGCAAGGTGTACAAAATTATTCTAAGTGTACTGCACTTATTCTTATTTAACTATAAAAATTAATGCGAAAAGGACTTTACGACTGAGATCAGCATTTAGATACACATTAGTTTTCTAGATAAATTTAGTAATTTGGAGAAAAATATAACTAACGAATTTCTCATTCTTATTAGTTTGCTGACTGCGCATTCTAAGGACTGATTGCACCAATATTATTTAATTTGAAATTTTACTTAAATTTAATAAACTATTTTATAGCAATCATTTCTGTGATAATTTAGCATCACTTAACACATTGATTACCACGTGTATCACCCGTAATACATGGCATTTGGCTACCAAGGAACCATACATATCATAAAATCTCGATATGTATCGCTTTATAGATGCCAGTACGTTATTATAATTTATGATTTATTCATATACAGGATAAGCAACATAAAACCGAATCCATAACGTAATCACTGCAGAATCGGTAGATTATGTTGGAATGAAATTTTTTGAATAATGTTGCATTTATTAATATTATTGTTACAAAATATGTGTAAAATGATCAGCCTGGGCATTAACGCAATTTTGTGCTCGATTAATTATATTGAGGGTCGTCTGACGCAAAACGTTGATGTAAATTGCGTTGAGTTCTCGTTGAACGCTCACCTTCAATTCATCAACATTGTGTGGATTAGACGCATAAACTGTTTCCTTTAAGTATTCCCAAAGAAAAAAATCGCAAGTAGTCAACTCTAGAGAACGAAAAGGCCACCGTCCACTGCTGATAACTCGATTCGGTGAAATATTTAATGTGTGACATGTTGATCCGTCTTGTTAGAACAAGCTATATTCTTTTTCATTGCCAGTTAATTGCGCAGAGAATTCTTCTAAAATTGTGAGGTAAACTTGTGTATTGACAGTCCGGTCAAAAAATATTGGTCCCACTGTACGATTACCGGAAACCGCACACCAAATAGTAATTTTCTCATTATGAAGTGAACGCTTGAATACCTCGTGAGAATTCTTCGCCATCCATTATCTGGTGTTCTGCGAATTAACATGGTCGGATAAATGAAACAATTGCCTCGTCTGACATGAAATACAACATCCAGTCTATCTGTCTACCAGCAATGTTTTCGAGAAGTTAGTTGCAATAATCAATTCGTTTCGGTTTGTTTGTCTCCTTCAGTTGTTGCGCAGTTGTAGCGCGATATGGTTTCAATTTTAATTCATGAAGAATTTTACACGATATAGGCGTATTTAACACCAAATTGTTGGGATAACTTGCGTACTGATTTTTTTAGACTGGCGATAATTTTCCTTTCAATATCGGTAATGGCCTGTTGAGTCCTAATGGAAGGTTGTGTATTTCGTTTTGCATTTTTTAATTAAATCTTTGCTGGGATACTACCATTCGGAAATTTTTCTACGAACGTTTGACGTGATTCTTCAAACCATTGAGAACGAATATTGGCCTCAACCATAGCTATCCTCTCCTGGATGGAAAACGGCATTTTATGCAAGCGCAACTGCACTCACACTACTGAACTGACATGTAATCAGCTGACAAACAACAACAATCAGTAGTAACTTATATATTTGCTAGTCGCGCTAGTGACTAGCGATTATGTTACGAGTTCGGTTTTATATTGCTCACCTTGTATATAAAAACGCGTTTGAATGTGTTCAACGGTTATTCACACGGTTCAGGAATGAACCAAGAAGAATGATGCACCGGTGATACATACACATGCCTTGTTGGTAGACCAGATTTAATTTAAATTGCGGTCAAGTAAAAATGCCGAGACTGGTCTTAAAATCTACTTTATTAACTAATGCCGGCCTGCTTGCCGAACAAAAAATGACAAAAATAGTTGAAATGATTTTGTTTAAACAAAAACTTAAAAATATGTATTTATTTACTTGTCAGGATAATACAGCGTCCTTCAAAACTGTCTTCAACCAACTAAGATAGTGCTATATTTTTTAAGTCAACACGGTTCTTATGTTGTCACGTGAATTTGAAATCACTTTAATTAGCACAAAAAAGTCAACGAAGTAAGATGAATTTTTAACGTTTCCTAGTTGTTTTATTGCTTTGCGCATTGCGTTAATATTAACGAGTTTTTTCTAATGTATTTTAATTGCCATTTAATACAAAACTTACCGAAAGGGTTCATTTTTGCCTCTGCGGAAGTAAAAATTCAACTCACATAATTATTGCGATTAGTACCTTTGAAGACTTTTCAAAATTTCACAAATGCCAAATATTCACTTTTATATTAAGCAATACTCGTTAACATTTAAAATAAGTATTCATACGTTTCTCTATCAAAGCTATAAACAATAAACGCAAATGATTAAACAGGTAAAGATGGAAAATATCAATACCTGAATTTATTTGTGTATAATAAATTTCTAGATGACGAATTTAAATTAAAAATAATTAAAATTAGGTACGTAAATTTCCTTCAATTTCTGGAAATTATATGCATTTAACCATAATTAATCAAAACTCTGATTTCCTAAGGATCAATTAATGTTTTCGCTAATATAAACAAGTACTTAGATATTTCCCTTAAAATTAGTGCTAAATAAATTACATATCGCCTATAAACTTTGATTAATACATTTGTAATAGAGGAATATAGTTTTTATGTGAAAAATAATTGTTTCCTGAATTAGTTTTATTATGAAAATATAGATTTTTTTGTACATTAAGTTCTGTATATTGGAATTGTCACCATACAGTCGACGCCAAACATGATCCACATATTGATAAAGGAGATAAATCCTTTCCACAATCCTGCTACTGGCGTAGGGAAAGCCCCTCTTAGATAGGAGGAGCTTCGTTTGAACCTTGCGCCTTTGAGTGCGCACCGCTTACAGCCTTGTACGGTCAGCCGTACTGCGCGGTTGCGAGTGTATGTGTTTGTGTGAGTGCCATGCGCGCGAACTTCAATATGAAACATTTACATGTGCACCGTGTTTTTGTCCGTTTGTTTATGTAAATAATTTGTGTTAAATAAGTGCGCTGGTTAAATAAATGAACATATTAAGTAAGATTTTGAAAAATTTAGTCTTTCATGTTTGTACCAGCTTAACTTGCACCAGTTTTGATTTATGCAATAATAAAGCAATAAAGACAAGCGGTATTTTGTAAAAAGGCATTTAGGTGATGGAATCTCTAGGTGGTACCATTTAAATTTGACTTATATGTGCATGGAAATGTTATATTTCTGAAAATATATTTGCAAACACAAACGTCTTAGTTTTAATTATTTTATTTATTCACCCTAAAGAGGCGTGGATGTTAATTTGGTACTGTGCTACCGGTAAACAGAATTACAACTTCAAGGCGGATGTTTTTATAAAAGAAATGCATGCCTTTACTTTATCTATATTCTTACAGCTTGAACTTAATCAATGAACTGTAAAATAGTGATACTCTTTGGTGCCAAAAAAGAATATTTATTGAGTAGATAAATACTATTACATATCTTTTAAATATAAACAAATTAACATAAAAAACCGAGCCTGTTGTGCAACCATTTGTGTTTCCGAATTTTCACGGTGTCGTCGGTAATCCGTCGGCCACCTTCAGGCATTAAATCCTGCAATTTAAGGGGTTGGTTCTGTCGTCACTGCAGATGGGAGTGTTTGAGGAGAACAACACTCGCACGCCCGGGATGCATTGGGTAAGCTAAAAAATACTTTCCTTATTTTCTTAAAACTGTTAATCTTAGAAACCGAATAGAACTGTTATAAATTAACTTTTACTTCTTTAACAAATCTTAGGAATGTAACGTAATAGTTATTTGCTACAAAAAACTATAAATTTTGGGTACGTTACTAGATATACAAGGTAATATAATTCTTTGAAAAATTAGAGATCGTGTCAAGAATTTTTTATATTTAAAATTTTTTTGTTCTGAAAGGTTTAATATATGACAATCGTTTTCTATAATCACGTTTGAAACTGTGTAGTTATATATTTAAGGTTTTTTAGGTAAAATGAAATAGGGTAGTGATCCTTTTCAGTTTGCTAAACTGTAGAAACCTGACAAAACGCATTGAATTTTTTAAAGCAATATACCTAGAAAAGAATCTCAGGTATTTGTATAATAGTTTCAACAATCGTGTCACTCAAAACTTAACAATTTTTCAACAAATAATTCAAAAGGCGTAAACAAATATGCTTGACATGGACTATAAAATCAAATTTAAAATGAAACAATTAAAAAGGAATTACAGAAGGTTTTTTACCTAAATGGGTAGGCCGCATAAAGCTTAGTTTTTATCAAAAGCTTTGAATGTTCCTTGGTTAAGTGATAAATGAAATTAACTGTTGAAAAGAAATAAAACAATTTTACTGTTTTTATTGTACTTTAAATGGAAGTGGTTCTCGAATAGCAAAAGTAATTTACAAAGCACATACTTTAAGGCTATAAATACATCTATAACTTTGGTTTTTGTGCTTACATAATTTTTATTTGCTGCAAGAAATCTAAATCACCTATAACCGCCGCCGTCTCTTATTATAATTGGAGAAGTAGCAATTTTCTTAATTATTTTTTTTACTCTGACAATTTATTTTAGAGCCCGAGGGATTTCTAAATTATCGAAAATTAGAGGTTAAATATGTACTGAAAACTAATTCTTGTTTGATTTTGGATATTCCTATTCCTAAATAAACTGGGGTTTGCGAGGTTTGAAACGTACCCTTAAAAATTTATTCGTTATGCTGCTTACTAAAGATTCTTTTTAAGCGATCTGTGTGTAAGAAATGCTTCATGATAAATGTTATTCAAATAATTTTGTCACACACTTTCTATCGTTCTGTATTTAAATGAATAAAAAATAACAAACACTATTAAAAATTCTAACTCCGAAGAGGGGGTTGTTTTAATAACATACCTAGAATATTGAAACTTTTATAACAAAAAATACAGAAAATTATTTCATAGAAAAATGTTGGGGACAGAACAAGTTATTATTTTAAGAGATGGGAAAGAAATGAGAAAATATCAAAATCAAATTGTATCTCGGAAAAGTTATTTTATAAATAAATAGTTCAAAAGTATTTGATTGATAAAGTAATGTTTAAACTTCCAAAGAAACACTTAAATTATTTGAATAAATAGGAAATTTATTAATTAAAATAGTTGTGCCTGAAATAATTTTAAAGAACTGTTTCATGTTTACTTAAAAATTGTACTTGTGTTACACTTCCTAAAATACTTACGTATATGAAAAATAAATTGATGTATCAAGATTTTCAAATAAATCCGAGTCTGTAATATGCGAGCCTGACTAACTGATAACAATGGAAAATTTCAGACTGTTTAAGAAGGAATAATGTATTTAGTTTTGTTATATTGAAAAGCCACTTGTATTTAAGTATACAAAAATACTTTTCTCTAACTAATTTATGATTTTTTTACATCCAAAACGAGTTCCGCCATTTTTATTTCGGTTATCAAAAAATTCGCTGTATAGCAAAATATTTGCTTATTAAAATAAATTAAGGTTAATTTCAAATTTCATCAAAGTATAAGTACGACAAATTTTACCATCAAGGACTACATGGGTTGTAGAATTTATAAATACCACTTCGCCATGTTTTTATTTAATAAAACTTTCCAAGAGTTTTTCCATCAAAATTCAAAAGCTGCTCAAGTGTTACACGGCAATCAGTATTGAAAATAAGCAAAATTACAGCTTCTAAGCTTCATCCGTTACCAAGCTCATTTTTTAGATAGTTTTCTTAAGCTGTGCCAAATGGCGGCTTGGCAAGCTCGGATAGTTTAGCGTATAAAGATTTTTTATGTTGCAGCGCTAGCTTTCTAAATTATTATTGCATTGAAAAGTGGGCGTGTAATAAATATAATGTTCATTGGCTAGTACAGTAGCAAATTTTGCCACGCTTGCCGTGTAAGCCGATTCCGAAGCAATTTAAGACGCGTCTTTAAATTCATGGCCAGTTGCATTTCGTTAAAGATTTATAATTCACATATAATCTGCGATAATTCAGTAAATCTTGATATTTTCCCCACATGCCAATTTTGTATATAAAGAAATTCCTTTCCTTCTTACTGCTTTAAAGCAATATTCTAAGCCATCATCTGTATTCTTAATACATCTTTGTCAGAGACCATTTATATTTTCAACTCTTACCTAAAATATTCGGATGCTACATTGTTATAATACTTCTGGAAGAAAATATATAGCGACAACAAAAGGTTAATCCTGCACCGTTCTCACCGCTATATTGTAGTTATTTGCACGTACAGTATGTAAAAATAATTGGATATTTATGCATACAGTACAGCCGTGTTCAGAAAGTAGTCCTAGGGTGGGTAAACTTAATATCTAAACGGGCAGTTTTGTCTGTTATTTAGAAATGAGAAAACTACCAACTTCAAGACTATAACTATATTAAAAAAAAGTAGGCAATTAAAAGAAAAGTGGTGGCATATTAAAAAACTGATTGTGTCAATTGTAATATTGCCGTTAAAATAGGAAACAATAATAAAACAGAATGATGCAATTCTGGAGTGATATCAGCGTCCACAAATGTAAATCCCGTTCGACAGGATAAAAGAAAACAATTACATATTAGTAAAAAAATTTATTGGAAAAAAATGTTTTTCTACATAATTACTGCCACTTTATCCACACTTGTCATAGCGCGGCACAAGCTACGCATTCCCTCTTCATGTCAGTGATGTCGACCAAGTGGTAACATATTCTTTGATCTCCTCATCATTGCTGAACCTTATGCCATGACGACTCGATTTTAGATGCAATGTCACTAGGAGCGAGGTCAGGGCTATATGAACGGTTGAATTGTTCTCAGCCAGATTTTCTAAAAGTTGTCTCGCATTCGCAAAGTGAGGGAGGGCATTGTCGTGAATCAAAACAATATCGCTCGGCGCTTATTCTGTATTACACAATACAGTTTTCGAAGTATCTCGCAGTAAACTTGAATTAATTGTTTCGCATCGCTGTAAAAAATCTATCAGCAGAACCCCGTGTCTATCTCAAAACAATGTGCACCTGATTTTTCGATTTGTAAACGTTGGCTTGGTTATTGTTCTTGTTGATGACGAAGTATGTCTCCACTCTTATCGTTTTGATTCAGAAGTTTCATAAGCTACCCGCTCTCATTCCTAATCTATGCTGCTAAAAAGTCATGACCTTTATCGCGGTAATGTATCAAAAACTTAAGTGCACTTCCCTGAGGCTTCTTCTTGTGATCCTCACTAAGACTGTTTGACATACAACGAGCACATAGTTTCCGAAAACTCAGTTCCTCATGCACAATTTCATGAAGAAGCATAAGATATCAGAAATTGTAAACCTTTTCTTCAACTGCAGAAACGAGTTCATCACTAACTAAAGTGAACGCCCACTTAGTTCGTTATCGTGCACATTATGACGTCCTTAATCGAACTATCTAATGCATCTACTTACCCTTGAATCACTCATTACATTTTCTTCGTATACCACACGCATTTGTTGATTTAGGTGGACTTTTTTAATGTATTCCGCATTGAGAAAACGAATTACAGACGTAATCTCATAAGCGACGGAATTTTTAACTAACTTCGTCATTTTAAACAAACACCACGAAGCGTACACAACACTTAACTAACCCAAAATGATATAAACTCCTTCTTAATGGGCCAGGATAAGTATCATGCGTGCAGGCAACTGTATTAGCGGCACTGCAGCGGCAGGAAATACAAACAAAGCTCACTTTCGGACGTACCTCGTATATCTAAATGAAAACACAGTTTACCTTCTATTGTGGAATTCTATGAGCAGAAGCCGCGTATTCTTGGTCGTACCTGGTTACGGCCCTTGTATACTACGTATAAATAATTGACTATTTAGCACATACAGTCTGTATGAATAATTGAATATTTACACATACAGCATGCACTTATAATTAAGTATTTGCGCATACAATATCTATAAATTAACGACTATTTGCATATACAGTATATACAAATAATTATATTTACCAACACGCCATGTATTTTTAATTGGATTTTCGCACATATAGTATACACCAATAATTGTTTATTTAGGCCTACAGTGTGTACGAATAATAATATATTTACACATACAGTACATAACTGTAGCCAGGAAATAAATTCTAGAACAGAGAAACTTAATATGTGCACAGGCAATTTTTTTCTGTTATTTTGAAATGAAAAACATCAAATTCGATACTATAAGTTTATTAATTAAAAGCAGGCAATTAAAGGGAAAGTAGTGGCAGATTAAATAGACTAACTACGTTAATTCAAATATTGCATTTGAAATAGGAAACAATAGCAAAATAGAAGATCCTCCGATGTAATTCTGGAGTGATACCAGCGCATGTTAAACTTCAATTTCATTACGCTTCATCTAAATCAAAACATATTAAAAGCGGAAGTTGCTCGCTTTAGGCCCTACCTGGCTACAGCCCTGATACAGTATGTATAAATAATTGCGTAATTGTACATACAGTAAGTACTATTAATTGGCTATGTTCATATATAATAAGTATGCATAATTGGCTATTTGCTGTACAAATAATTGGATATTAACACATAGGGTATGTACAAATGATTGACTATTTGCGTATACAGTATGTACTAATAATTAGTATTCGCATATACTGTATGTACCAATAACTGACTTTGTGCACCTACAGTAAGTACGACTAATTGAATATTTACCCATACGGCTCTTGTACAGTATGTATAAATAGTAATTACACTTGCAGTATTTACAAATAATTGTCTATTTTCACATACATTATGTACGAATAATCGAATATTTACACATACCGAGGCCATCAATAGCTTACTAGAGTGGTAGATACGGAATGACGAGTCACACTCGTTAAATGACAACAAAACGGAAAATCTTTGTTTTGAAATTTAATAACATGTTTTAATAGTGCATAAAGTAATATCAATCGTACAGAAATGGAAATACAATAAGAAAAGGTAGAAAAACACAAAGCTAAATAGTATACATAAATAAATTTTAAGATCAAAAATATTTAAATTACGGATATCTCGTTAAAGTTCTTCGTAAATCAAGTATTATCAAAAATTGATTAATTTTAAGTGTTGCCCTGAAAACAGTTATTGAGTCCTGCTAGTAAACTACTATTTTAAATAACTTTAATGGCTATTAAATTTAGTTGCTTAAAAATAATATGTAGGGACACATAAATTTATTTATTTGACGTTATCAAATAGTTTTTAATTAGAATTTACCGTATATCTCAAAAATAATCGGAAATATGAAAAAACTTAATACCCCTTGTTTTCACATTTTTGGTTGTTTTTGAGAGAATCTGATGTATACCCGGAAATCAGTATACTCTGACAGGGGTTTTGCAATTAATGTCTACCTTATTGTGCTTATAACATGCGATCATTTCAATTTCAGTTCCCAATGGGTTATGACATTTTTCCGTAGAGCATAGCTTAAACACACGTACGCCAATCAAAGCCAAACATAACCTGCAAATTATGTATGATAATAATGTCAACAAATTTGGTGGAAAGAACTTTATTATTAAATTAAAATAGGAAATTTATTTACAATATTTACAATATATCTACGAAATGATGACTATTGCCTTCAACGCATTTGTTAACTGTTCGTTTTGTATAATGCTAGGTGTCTTATGCTACTATTAAATTTTTATTACTATAATATTTTATTTCACATAATTGCAACAATAAATTACAAAACCAATTAATAACAAAATATGACAAATTCAATCTGCCAATTTGACGGATAATTTTTACTCAGAATGGATTAAGCTAAGACATCAATTTTGTTTCATAGCCCACTGCAAACTGAAATTTAAATGATCGCATACTACAATGTAACTAATGCAGAAATTAAATTACTCGGATTGGCTCGCACTACAAATAGTGAAGTAACTGCTGGTCTGTTAAACTATCGATGGCCTTGTCCATACGATATGTTCAAATGATTGACTATTTGCATATGCAATATGTACTATCTGAAATTAATGAAATTCAAAAATCGGAAAAGTCACATCTGCAGAGAATGATTTTCCTCGGCAAAAATCTGAACCTGGGGTACCAGATTTGTACTCCAACAGGTTATCAACTACACCAATACACCGACAATAGATGTCGGTCTAATGAAAATCTCTCCTCAAATGTGGCACTATTTGAAGTTAAGGAATATTAACAATATTAACTTACTGAAATCAAGGGAGCCGACGCCCGTCGGATTCACACTTAATTATATTTATATATATATATATATATATATATATATATATATATATATATATATATATATATATATATAT